>QJNV01000395.1:0-56102 GCA_004155935.1 Monosporascus sp. GIB2 | reverse complement strand
CAAGGACGGCTACAAGGACGGCCACAAGGACGACAAGCAAAAAGACGGCTACAAGGACGACCACAACGACGACCACAAGGACGGCTACAAGAACGGCTACAAGGACGACCACAAGGACGGCTACAAGGACGACCACAAGGACGGCTACAAGGACGACCACAAGGACGACAAGCAAAAAGACGACCACAAGGAAGACAAGCAAAACGACGACCACAAGGATAACAAGCAAAAAGACGATCACAAAGACGACCAGAAGGACGGCCAGAAGGGCGGCCGCAAGAACTTCCACAAGAACATCACCGGGAGTGACGGATCCGGAAGTGGATCGGGAAGCCGTAAAAGCTTTTGGAAAGTGTACTAAAAGGTGAGTTACCAGCCTGATCACCGTCGAGGATGACACTAATGAGCTATACGTCCCTCCGCAGAAGTCTCCATTCGCCGGAACGAGCCGGAGGCGGAAGGAATGTATTGCATTCCTTCGCCCGCATCCCAGGGTGAGTTGAACCGATGAAGGTAGAGAAGGTCGAAGATAATCCAGCTAATACGGGTTGCAGCTCTCAAGATACCACCCCAGTGAGAATTGGGGCGACGGCAAGAAGACTACTACACAGAAAGTCCTACTTGCATAGGAATTGCTTTCCGAATTTCCATAGATTGGCATTATATATTGCGAGGGCATCTCCCGAGTTACACACTGCGGATTAATTTATAATTCTTTCCTTTAGCACCCCATGGATCGGTTTCCGGTGAACCTGCTACTGTGTACTTTGAGTCGAGAGATTCACAAGCCTCCTACGATATCTGACCAGGAGACAACCCAGTTGCTGAAGTATGGACCCCACTGGGGCCCTTCGGAATTTCTCAAGGATTACTTCGCCTTGCCGTCGCGTAGACATTTTTTTGGGTTATAAGCAGACAAGACTACGCCTGTTATACGAGTTTGATCTTCTCCATGTTATGCATGAGATCCGCATACGCGAGGCCTTTAGGCCGTTTATGTAAGAATAGATGTCTCAAGCGGTGTGGTAGTCAGGTCGTTATGTCTAGTATAGAGCTAGACAGCCGTTTCCGATGCAGGGTCTTGACGCCCAGCTACATAATCCCTGGTGAGTCGGAAAAGTGGGATTTTTCTATTTTATCCCCTGAAAAGCTTCTACTGACAAGTTCCAAAATGTCCAAGTTACATAGATTTGCAAAACGGTACTCTTGAAGTGGGAGTATATCTTTCCCTATCCCTCCACCACACTGCCCAAGCGCATATCTTGCCTTGCTAGCCGTCTTTGACTATGAAGGGCCAATCCAAGCCCTCAGCTTCACGGCAATGACCAGAGAGGGGTTCGGTGGAGATTCTGAAGTGGCACGAGGTACTTCTCAGAGCACCATGCTTGAGAGGACCGTTTGGTAGCGAACGGTTCAGAGGACATTTAGCTTGGACTAACAGAACGACATAGCCAGGATAACAATGCTCTACAATTGCATGGTTATGAGCGCGCCGAACTCTGCGACTCTAGAAGGCACTCCCCGGCTCGCTACTGAGCACATTGACTTTTCCAGAAAAGGAGAGAAGGGAGAATTGGTCTCCCAGTTTAGCCAGCAACGGAGCAAACGTTAAACGTTTCTTGGACTTTGCGGGAACCTGACGCAACTACTGTTTTGTCGGTTGAGTTCCGCAACCCAGCTACCAGATTGGAATTCGTCTACCTGATTTGTCAAGGAGCAGATGAAGATCAAGGTCGGCGCGTTGCTGTTGATGACCGTGGTCCTTGCTAGCTTCCTGTAACCTAAGGATCATACGCAGTGGGGTTTGTAAAGGAGATATTATCTAAATGCTACGAAGTAATGCTTAGTAGTACCGACCACTATATATACTAACCGCGAAAGGGGCCGATCTGCCAGCGCGGAATCAGAAGCTGTACTTACCGGGAGCATTCAAGCCCCGGTACTGGAGGCCTGGTTGTTTATATATTTCGTAACCTCCTCCTTTGCATTCCAGGCGTCCCGGCGCTTAAAGAGGTTCATAAAATTCCTCCACCTTATCAGCAGGAAGAGCGCAGCGTACAGGCCGCAGGTCTTCAGCCACGACATGGGCATCTTCGGCTGCTTCCACTGCAGCCCGTCCGCCCTGATGGCGCGGACCCTCGGGGCCCTGACCTCGAACAGCCCGAGGATCGACCGCGAGACCGCCTCGTCAGGGGGGCCGTCCCCCTTCTGGAGGTAACCCGCCAGGAGAAGCGCGAGGGCCTCGGCGTCCTCGAAGGCCTGGCTGGCGCCCTGCCCGGTCCGCGAGGGCAGCGCGTGCGCCGCGTCGCCGATGAGCACGCACCCGTCGCGACCCCAGTACGGCAGGTCGGGCATCACGAAGATAGGGAAGACGTGGCCGATGCTGGCGGACCGCAGGCACCGACCAATGAGCGGGTCGGCCCAGTCGCTGTGGCGCTCGCGGAGTTGCCTCGTGATCACGTCGTGGTCGAGCTCGGCGCCCCTGTCCGGCAGGTCCGTCTCGTAGACGGACCAGTAGAGCAGCTTGTTCCTGTCGGACTGCGTGAGCCCGGAGTAGCCGAAGACGCCCGTGGGCCCCGTGAAGAATATCATCGTGGGGTCGTCGACGAGGTGCTGCGGCAGCGGCATGTCGAGGACACCCCCGACTGCGCAGATCCCGCTGTGCGCGGCGTGAGAAAATGCGGCGGGTTATACGGCCGTGGCGATTCTGATTACTTACGAGTACTCCGGCCGATATTTCTCGTTGTCGCCAAAAAGGTCACGGCGGACGGTACTACGGATGCCATCCGCTCCTATCACTAGATCCGCTATCTCATCTGGCGAGCCGTCTTCGAACTGCACCACGGGCCTTTGTCCCTGTCGCGCGAGGACTCTGGATACTTTCTTGCAAATTACCGTACCCTCGGGAAGGCTCTCCTGGAGGCAGTTGATGAGGAGCGGGCGAGAGATGGGCAAGACGTCGAGGTACTCGCGTCCCAGCAAGTAATTCCCCGCCGTCTTCCATGTGAAATGTGTACACGGGAACCCGTAAGCGCAGACCTTTTCTCTTAGTCTGTGGTCGAGGTCGCCTAATACGCGGAGTCCATTTGCTTGGAGCCCTAATCCAGCGCCTAACCGGCTCGTACTGACCTTTGGGCTCGGCCCATCTTGGTCTGAGCTGTGGTGAGGGTTTACGTTGTCGTATACTTTGACCTGAAGGTTCTGGTTGGTAGGAATGCATTTGCGAAATGCCATGGCCGTACAGAGGCCGCTCAAGCCAGCTCCAACAATGACAACTTTCATCTTGCTCAAACGTGCTGAACGGCACGAAGTTACTAACAAAGAAGCTCGGAATGGGCATATACGCTCATTCGTGATGGCAATACATGCCTCGACGTTCAATACCTTACCAAAAGTATGACAAAAAGGTAATTTTGCTAGCCTTTTTGGGCTGAATGGCTTGTTCGTTACTTACCGATTCATAAGCTGCCATCCTTGGCACGGCACGGCACCATCTCCGCCCTCCGATCCGCCCGTCGATTTTCGAACTTCGCGAAGTTCTCCGGGATGCCGCTCAACCCCCATATTTAAAATACACATCGCAACAGTGTAATACCCAAGTCGATAACGATTGATAACATCCTAGAGTTATCCATTCAGGTTGCGCTGGACTGGTTAGAAGATGTTTCGTCTCGCGGCGCAATAATCAGATACGGCTCCCCTTTTAAGCATCGAGAGGCAAAGAGAGTTCTCGATGCTCCCTATTTTCGTCCCACAGCGCTACGATCGACCTGCAGTAGATGTTTGAGCTAGTATTGATACCGATGCCCTGGAGCGTTTCCGTCGATGTCTTGAGTCCGCTCTTGGGCGAGCAGCCTGATCGCGGTCCTCTTAATCTTGCCATTATGGTATGGAGTCCAAAATTTCTCAGAATCCGCAGGCGCCAGTAGAGCATCGGACCTTAGTATGGCGCTTGGCTTAATGCTCGGTCTTGTATTTGCAGGTCCGAGGTGGTTGGGATGTAAGTCTGTAGGAGGCTGCCTCGTGGCTCGAGGGGGCACAGTGAAACAATGTTGAACACGTCGAGACCGCCCACACCTCCCTAAAGCGGAGGCATTGATTCGCTCACCCATACGACGGGTAGTTGATGGCGAGCCACACACTCTAGGATTCATTGGTAAAGAAATCAGATTGGGTACCGCGGGAGAGATGTCCTGGTTTCCTTCTGATCGCCGCATGTGGGGCACAGGGTGTGATCCCCGATTATGGGGCTATAAAAGGTAGCCGGTAGTCGCCGTCCATTCCTTAGAGCCATCGCCCTCGGGCAATCCTAGACTCCTTTGGGTTGTAGGGCCCGTAAGGTAAAAGGGGCAGATTTACTCGCTACGGGCGCCGCGTCGTCTCGGCGCAGCCTGGAATGATCCCGACATTCAAATAAGGTTGCCCTAGCGGGATCCAACTGTCACCGCTAGGAAGCCTATCGAAGACTCCGTCCGTACTTGTTCTGCTCTCGTGGAACTGGGATTGCAGGGACGCGCTTCCTAGCCACGTGCCCCGTTATTATTTCTCGAAATGGAAAATGTAACACTCCTACAGGCAGTTAATCTAGGCGAGCGCCAAGTTCCTTTTGTGCCATACAGGACGAACTCGATGTATACTCGATGGTTACGTATGGATGGTCGGGTGCATCCGTTACAGCTAAGTTAGCTTAGGAGCTAGACTTGAAACCCGCGGGGATAGCGATGTCGAGCTGCGTTCGGGTTTCTATGTGGAGTCTGTCACGCGTAGATGCTGGCTCGACAGGCGGTGACTATAAGCCAGGAATTACAGTCCAGGCGTGAGAGGCTTGGGCCACGTAGTCGGTGGCTACGGAGTCCGGAGACCGGACTCGGCTATGCGCTCGCCAGGTACGGTAAGTTAGTTAAGTAGGCGGCAGCCGTCCTCGAAGGCTTCCTCGAGCCGATCCCGCCTAACCTGCAACCGTCTGCTGCCGCCCTATCTTGCAGCATCTATCGGAACTGCCATCATGCTTAGTGATTTCGTCACGGGAGCTGCATTCGGCGCGGCCCTAAGGGCCTCGGGCGTTTACGAACCGGCAGTCATCCTTTCCCAACTGAACGCAACCGACTGGCATATGGTCGAGACATTCCTAACCGCTTCCGGAACCAGTGTGTGCGTGCTCCCGTCCCTCGGATTAGACCCCTCTGGTTCTTCGGTGCCTGAGACGCAGCTGCTTACTAACATCCACAGGGTGGTCGTTGCATTGAGCCAACCGCTGAGCCATCTGAGTCAGAAGCCTCGAGACTTCTCTTCTGTCGGCCTCTTCGCATCTTATGACGGTAACATCTTGGGCGGACTGCTCATGGGGGTCGGGATGGCGCTGTCTGGAAGCTGTCCAGGGACGATCTTCGTGCAGCTCGGGGCGGGTATCCCTTCGGGGTTCTGCACCATCGCCGGGTGTGTACTCGGCGGTGTTGTCTGGTCTGGAATGCTGGCTCCAGCCCTCGAAGCCCGTACGAGGACGAAGATAAAGTCTAATGTCCAGCCGAAACTCTCCGTTTATGAACATTTAAGTATCAGCAGGGCAACTACGACTGTGGGAATTGCAACCATGTTTGCTATGACCGTGTCCGCTATCAATCTGCTAGCGCCTTCCCAGACTCGAAGTCTGGTCACCCCAATTGCAGGAGGGCTGCTGATCGCCGGTTCACAGTTGATTTCCATCATATCACGGAGCAAACTCATCGGTACATCGTCCTCCTTCGAAGAGGCTGGAAAGTACATATGGTGGGCACTCAGGGGAGGAAACAGCGCTGGAAAACCCAAGTCGTACGTTACCATAGTGCTCACTGTTGGAATGGTCGCGGGGGCAGCTCTTGTGTCATTAGTGACCCCTACAGCTTCTGGTAGTTCGACGTTTCTGCACCCCGATGGAGTCCATATCAACCCTGTCGGTGCGGCACTCGGCGGCGTCTTACTTGCCATAGGTTCCAGGATGGGCGGAGGGTGTACGAGTGGGCACGGCATTAGCGGTATATCGTTACTCTCTGCCTCGAGCTTTATCTCGGTGGCGGCTATGTTTGCCGGGGGGATGGCTGCCTCAATGCTCTTAGGCTTATAAGTAGAGAAGCTCTGGGAAATGTATATAACAAGCTGGGCCAAACTCCCTGCCCACTTTACCATTTTGAAACAACATGTGTCGATAGAAGATTCATATCATACAGATGGAAATGGCAAAAGGAGAATGCTCATATGGGGAAATACATGCGCAATTTGTATTAAACCGCGAGGCTGGCGTTTTAATATTAGTGTACAACTGTGGCCTCGTGCCAAGTGAAATTCCACCCGAACCGTCCGAAATCAAGATTAGGGGCCGTAGAGCTTGAGAAGGGAGAGGCCGTGAATCTGTAGAAAAGTATACAACCCCTTAGCACCACCCGGGTTCCCCATCTTAAGCGAGACAGTTTGTAAGTGGTGAAAAATATCAAACCCTTGGTGGCCGGTCTAAGGATGAAAGCCATAGCAAGGCTGTTCAGGCTGTATAAAGCTCATGAGCTGAACACTCGGTCGAGCGAACGTAAACGAGGCGAGGCCAACTGCTGAAAGCCGCATCATATGCGATGGTGACTTTCTAGTAGTTGAGCTCGCCGCCACCTCCACCCGCAACGTGATCCAGGTCCTCATAGCTCTTGAGGCTCCGTCCCTGAACGGCCTCGCGAGGACCTACCGCCGCTCCGCCAGCGGCACCATCGCCCCAGCGGCCGGCGCCACCCCTTCCACGACCGACACCCTGGCCATCCTGGGCCCAACGTCCTTGCGGCTGACGCCGATCGTAAGGACCCGCACGGTTCTGGAATCTGCCAGCACCACCGGGTCCGCCACGTCGGATAGGTCCCCCACCACCACGCTCATCGCCTCCCGCATTCCATCCCGCAGCTTGCATAGCGTGGTTGCCTGTGAAAAGCGGGGGCATGCCGGGAAGGCCGGGGAAGCCAGGGAAAGGCGGCATCACATTATTCATAGTAAAGTTCTGCAAATTGAACCCACGCGGTGTGCCCTGCTGCGTCTGTCCACTGCTAGGTGGGAAATGGCCATTGCTGTTGGCGTCTGTCCTCGATGGGGCAATGTGAGCCGGGTCCAGAACATATGCATTGATAAGGTCAAACTAGCTCCGTGGTTAGCTCAAGTCAGCTGCGTCAAGATGGGCCATCTTACCTCTTGCCGCATACTGTCCATCCACTCAGTATGGCGTTTCTCAACATGCTTCTTCCAAAAATGCTCTTCCTTGAAAAGCTTGGTGCACTCGGGAACCTTGCACCTCCACTTATGTTCGTCTTCCTGCTTGACGAACTTAGAGAGCTCCTCGTTGACGGCCTCGTCTGTGGGCTTGCCACCAAGTTTGCGGATATCGACGGATTCTGGTTCCAGAATCTGCATGATCTTGTCCTCGAAGGTCTTGACCCACTTGTAAGCTCGTTCGAGTTGTTGCTCAGACTTGGAGGACGTGTTGCGGAACTTCCGGTTGGGTTCAACTGCCTCACCTTCCTCCTCGTCTTTGACCTCTTCCTTTTTCTTGGAAGGAAAGGGGTCGCCATTTGCGCTCGCTCTAGCGACGTTCTTGGCGGCAGAGGATAGTGTACTTCGGGGTCGACGAAGGTGCCCCCCAGGGCATTTTCGAGTCAGCTCATGGATAGAGTCGCTCTCGAAAACGCAGAAGAAGCAGAAGTTGAATACCCGGCGCAGGTATTCGATCATGAGGTCAAGCTGCTTCTTCTTTACCAGAAGATCTTCGTCGTCGACCTCGTCATCGATAGCGCCCTCTTCGTCCGACTCTCCCATTTCACCCTCTTCCCCATCTTCCATAGCATCATCGAAATCCAGGTTTCGTTCCTTCTTGACCTTCTTGGCAGGAGCTGTAGAGCCTGTTGGCTGCAGGTGTCCTGCGTTTCGCAAACTCTCTACCCTTTCCTCAATCCTTAAAGCGGCATTGAAGTCCGATCCAAAATCCTCCTCGAACTTGTTGATCAATCGCCGTACCAAGGTAAGGTCTTTCTCGATTCTTTCGGGTGCAGAAAAGAGATCCCACAACGCCTTCTTACGGGGATTACTAGGAGGATTATGGACGCCAACATGGCAAACGAAGTCGCCTCGGACTTCGTCTTTGACCGTCTTGCCATTAACAGCCTCGAGTGCCTTCTCAGCGGTCGATACAGGGCCGGGTGATTTGATGGTTATATCACCATCTTCATCCTTTGGATCGGCACGTTCGACGGGGGCGGCCGTCTCCGAAGCAGGATGAAGCATGACCCAGCCCATGCGATGGTATCTTTTGCTGGGATTCGGATCGCTTAGAGACAACCACTTGAAGCCGCCTTCTTCCTCGCCGAGATGCTCCTTACAGAAAGTCTCCAAATTCTGTCGACTAACGTGGGGTGCTATAGTTTTAATCAGGAGAGTTGGCTGATACAGGCTGTCGTCGCGTAGGTCATTGCCACTTGCTGGAACTAGGTCGCCAACGCCAAGCACTTCATTAGCTGCAGTGGCTTCTCCCTCTTCCTTCTCGACAACTCCACCCGCCCCGTTACTCTCACTTTTAAGAACCCCTTCCAGGGAGAACTCATCAAAGGTGCCCGACTCAAGGTCCTGCTCCCACTGGCTGTATGCGCCACGTCGGAACTCATTAAGCTGGGCGCGGAAGGCATCTCGGACTTCGGAAACATATCGCTCGCGAAACCACTGTTCTTTCTTATGCTCAGCGACAAACGTCCTGGCCATCTTGGCCTGAAGCTCCTCTCTGTATGCATCGTACGCGGCCTGAATCTTGGCTTTCTCCTTCTCGCGTTCTTCTTGGGTCTCACGTTGACCACGCGGTCGCTCAGGTTCGCGACGGCGACCCGTGCGCGCACGTTCCTTCTCCTCCTTAATCTTCTCGTTGGCTCTCCACCACTCGCCAAAGTACGAGAAACCAACTTGGAATGGCAGTTTGACGGGGTCCGTCAATGGGTTGACAGCAGGCGGAGGAGGCTCATTAGTGCTCTGGCCCGGAACATAGCGGTCAATATTGGCGGGAGGCGACGTAATGCGACGTCGATCATCTCTATCACGAGTGCCGGCATACTCGTCCCTACCACGACCCCGGGGCTCATACCGGTCTAAGGGCGGAGGGGACCGAGATCGATGTCGGCGGCTACGGTCGTGGCCTATAATAATTAGCTTCTGCTTCAAGCACATTTAATGATTCCGGGTTGATCAAGTATCAATGGTACTGATGAAACTGAACATGACACGGGGATAATAGATGAGGAGGTCCTTAGCACTGAAGAGGACTTCACAGATCCAAAGAAAACGCACCAGGGGAGCGGCCACGGTAAAAGCTATCCACGCGGTCATCCTTGATCCGGTCGTCCCGGCTGCTCCAACCACGCTCGGGAGGAGAGCGCCCCGGGCCATCGCGATACGAATAGGAGTCCATATTGTTGCCGTAAACCGTCTCAGGATATCTCTCTGGTCTATCCGGGATTCTTAGGCAATTGATGGGAGGCTCGTATATGTAGGGTCGTTGCCGTTCATGCAGTTTGTCGCTCGTCAGGTGATCTCAAATAGTAGAGGGTGTATCTGGTGCCTACTGTTTGGCATCGTGCTTGCCGTTAGAGAAACCATTCTGACAATGTTTGAAGGGAGTAACGAGAACATGAAGGTAGTATAGCAGAATTGTATGAGGGGACGAATTGGGGCAAGCCAGAGACGAAGAAGGATGAGCAGCATGGGCAGGAGCGTTAAACCCCACAACAAGCAAACAGGACGAAAGAGTAAAGTTATGGGAGTTTGGAGGTGGAAGGATGGATATCGATCAAATATTTGTCGAAGTTTGTGCTGGTAAAGTCTTTTTTGATGGGTGTAGTAACGGAACTGAACGTTGAGTTTGATATGGAGGTCAGGGCTAAGTGCTGTCGGGAAGATGTATCAAGACATTGAGGGCAAGGGAAGGGGGATTGTTTGACAATTGGGAATGCCGAAGAGCTATTGAGAAGAGGATTGTGATCGGGAAAAGGATTGACGAACTGTATAAATGTGATTTTCGCATATACGCGTTAATTCTGAAACCAGGCTGTCACCGAGACAGCTCAGTAGACAGACTCTGGGGAACAAAAGGTAGAGGTTGCGACAAAGTCATTCACGATGCGCGACGATAAAACGGGCGGATAGGGAAGCATGAGTGGAGCTGGCTGACCGATAAAACGAGCTAGGGAATGGCGAAACGATTATCCGACCCTGCGGATACCTACCTAGGTACCTACCTACCTCCAAACGTACCTACCTAGATACCAGATATGCATGTATCTGGGTGGTTGGTGGAGTGGAGCACCTAGGTATGATTGATCTCGGTGTTACTGGGGAAGGTCGGCGATGAGGAAGGTACAATACAGGCACATAGCAAGTTGGTATGTATGCTCAACCATTACATTAGGTATACTATGTACAGCGATACAGAACCACGCTTTCTTTTCTAAAGCCGTAACTGAAGAAGATATGAAAGCACCTACAGTAATTTCTTTCCTATGGCGACCCCGAG
Organism: Monosporascus sp. GIB2; assembly: GCA_004155935.1. Lineage (NCBI taxonomy): Eukaryota > Fungi > Ascomycota > Sordariomycetes > Xylariales > Monosporascus > Monosporascus sp. GIB2. The sequence continues at coordinate 45,550 of QJNV01000395.1, read as the reverse complement.
CTGCAGTTATTAATTGTGGCATAATTCAGGGCTTTGATAACTGTTTACTTAACCTTGTATTGGAGGTTTCTATATGTGTATTTTCTTAAACGTACGTTATCAAGGCGATGCTTTGATGCTTGGTCTGAAAACCACAGACACAACCACATCCCTACCAAACTCTGTAAGACATCCATTCTATTTTATCTAAAGGTGACCGAGTAGGTAACTACGTTAGTAGTGCTGGTCGTCAGGTAGCTTTTGTTAAGAAAAGGCAGACCCTTCCGATAATAAAGGAAGATGTTTACTTATCATAAGGATTATGGTCTTACCAGGCATAACTGTTCTCACGTTATACAGAATAACTAGTTATTGATTATATAAGATCTTTGGGTGGACACTTAACGCTGCATACGTCATTACTTCGGAGCTGTGTTGCCGATATAGGTGGTAAAGGATGTCAGGTGGTAGGTATTCGACATCCTCGACAGTGAAACGAACCCTCCTTGTGTGCAGCCATTTCTCGACATCATAGATCAACTGATCCATCCCTCCACGCTTCCAAAATGACAACCTACATCCCGCAGCTCACGATACCAGAGCAGGTCTTCGCCAGCGCACCGGCGTCGATCCTGCTGCCCGTGGCGTTTGGGACGGCAGTGGGCTACAGCACAAGGCGTAAGTCTTCTTCCCTTCTTCCTTCGTCGCTCTCTGCTTCATACATACAACCAGACAACTAAACTCAACCGCCACGTCAAACAGCAAAGCAAACAAAGGAAACTTACAACCTAATCAGACAACCCCCGCTGCTGCCTCCGCCCTGGGTCTTCGGGCCCGTGTGGACGGTGCTGTACGGGCTGACGGGGGTACGGCGCCTACCGGGGGATCGGGCTTAACCTAACATCGGTACTGCCGGGCACTATGTCGGTGGCGAGGCGGGCCGCGACGCTGTACACGGTGCAGCTGGGGCTGAACCTGGCGTGGATGCCGCTGTTCTTCGGGGCGCGGCGGCCCGCGGCGGCCATGCTAGACGTGCTCGCGCTGCTGGGTGCCAACACATACCTAGCGCGCCTGTTCTTTGGTACCCGCGACGGGCTTGCTGACCCGGTCGCCGGCTGGTGCTGGGCGCCCTACGTCGCGTGGCTCGGCTTTGCCGCCTACCTGAACGCCGGCGTCGGGTATCTCAACGGGTGGGATATCTCCGATGCCGCGCTAAGGAGGCGGAAGGCAGCCGGTAAGGGTGCGCAGTGAGGGGACGAGAGTGGCAAGTTGTTATATAAGGTATCTTGCATAGGTGGGAGGAAAGGGACTTGGGTTACTAGATACTGTCGCCAGCGGCCGACACATGGATCAATGAACCTACATATAAAGTAGACGAAATTATACATACATGCCTCCACATTTTGAGGAGGCCAATGCCTATCTACGAGATCGGCGTTCCCACATCTAGTTTCTCAAACAGTACCCAAATCTATACCGCCGTCTACGCCTGTCACGTATTCACGACGGGGAAACGCCCGGAACGCCGCCATATATACGCCATATCTCCCGATCGATCCCGTCTATATAGTAGCATGTCATGTAGCTCACAAGGGCAAGTGGCGCTTCAGGCCATCGTAGACCATGAAGATGAATGCCGAGCTCGGCGCCGACCTCAGCACCGTGATCCCGCAGCCCCGGTACATGCCCCGCACGCCGCTCTGCTTCCACAGGGCCCTGGCCTCCTGCATGAAGGTCCGGTTCTGGGCCGAGCCGCCGATGGGCGACGTCTGCATCCGGGACTTGATAGTGTCAGCGGGGAAGAAGAGGAAGTTGTACGACATGCCGGCGGACGCGCCGGCGACCGCCTGCTGCCAGAGCGGCAGCGCCTCCGTGGCGAGCGCGTCCTTCTCCAGCTGCGACGTGGCGTTCCGCTCGTTGAGGAGGTAAAAGAGCTTTGTGGTGGTCTCCTTGGAGCCGAACCATGCTGAGCAGCCGCCGGCTTCCCGGAGAAATGTCCCCATCTGTCCGTGCCAGAAACCTCGGAAGCCTTCGTGCTTGTAGACTCCCCTGATGACGGACATGATGCTGGGGGCTTTCGGGGCCATGCCGTCCCCGCTCGCCGTCATGGGGACTTGAATTTTGCACTTTACGAGCTCGATGGGCGTGAGCACGAAGGACGTGAGGGAGCCGGAGAACGCACCGGTGAACCATAAAGCCGGGAGAGGGAGCGCTCTGTCGCGCGAATAGTATCCCGATGCATATGTAACCTCCCTACCTAAGCGCTCGAAGAAGAAAAGGCTGCTCGTCTCGGCAGCGGCACCGAGGAGTGGCGCGGTTATCCCGCGGTATAATCCCATAACGCCATCGGCTTTTATGGACTGCCGGAAGCAGTCGAGGGGACCGGTATATCGGAGGGGGAGGTGGTCGGGTTGCGATTGTAGGCGGACTTTGACTGTGTCGAAGGGGTATTCGATGTATTTGCCAACAATGCCGGAGATCTGGAGTTTTCGTTAGATTGATGCGCCGGAGAAGTCGCCAAGGTGGCTGCCTTACAGATCCGTAGAGAATATCCTCGATGGCCTCCATAGCCGTTGACTTCGCCTGGTTGGGAATGTCAACAGGTAGAGCCCTCGCAGTTGCGGTCGATACAGGAACTCCTCCCTCTTTAACGGCCATGCTGTTCAAGAAAATTTCGCTCCGGCACTACCGGCGACAAGATGAAGTCAAACGATCAAGATCCGTAGCTGGCAGTATAGAGTTACGGCTATTGGGCAGGCGAAAGCCCTGCGGCTTACCGGAGCTGGTGCACGGTGGCACCGCAGGCAGGTGTAAGGCGAGAATCACTCAGTAGCTACGACATGTCGGAGACGGGACTGTCGTCAGCATGTGTTGCAAGGGCGAGGATCTGTCCTATATATGTAGCTGGAGATGTCTGGTACACACCCAGATGCAGGTTGGTTGTCACCGCTTGTCGAGCGGATGTAATTGGTGATGTTGGTTTCGGATGATCAAGACTTTCTCTATCGGCGGCATGTCGGCCTAGCTCCCTGGAGGGAAAGAAGAGTTTAGGGTGGAAGTGGAAGCCATTACGTAGCCATGGTTACCATTACGAGGGGAAGTCTGGTTTTTATAATGGGGTTTAATGCCAGCAATCGGTATAAATGCTGAGAAACTAAAGAGATCTTTAGGACAGCCAGGAACAGAAGATAATTTTTGGCGCATCTGAGCGACGTCGGGTCGCTGTAACCCCTCGGGAGTTCCTGGAATTTTTCGCGCTATCGATAATGTGCTTGGTGTGGGGTGGGAGGGTGGAGGGGTTTTGCAGGCGTCGCAGGCAAAATCGGCACCACTGCCATTTCTGGCCATTGAATGGAGGGGCAATCCGGTGTCACCATCACAGCCTCTTAATGTAGCTCTCAGTTGCCAACCTTTAAGCATATCATAAAGTGCGAATATGTTGCGTGCAATATTCTAGCTGTGAAGGATGTGGAGTCAGCCAATGACATTTTATCTTCGTACTCGACATTGAAGACTGTTCTTCGTTACTTCGGTTACACTAAACTGGGTGCTAGGTTATATGTACCAGATACAGGATCTGGCTAATCGCTATGGGAAAAGACAAGAAGTCCAAGTCGGATTCGAAGAAGCAAAAGCTCGCTGAGAAGAAGCAGAAACAAGAGAAGAAGGCTGAAAAGAAAGCGAAGACCAAGTCTGCCAAGGTCGAGGGTAGCGATGCTGAGGATGTAGATCTCGATGAAGTCCTAGCAGAATACAAGAAACAGCAAGAGCTGTTCCTCAAGGTCACCGAGACGGTCCTCGATGCTCCTCCAAAGCCTCGCTCCTCTGCAACTTTCCTGGCATCTCCGTCTAACAGCAACCAACTGCTGTTGTTCGGCGGAGAGAATTATAACGGCGCCATTGCAAATTTCTACAATGATCTGAACATATACTATATCGATAGGGATGAGTGGCATTGTGTTACCTCGCCAAATACCCCTTTACCCCGGTCCGGTCATGCTTGGTGTAGAGGAGGGAACCAAAGCAACTCGGTCTTCCTCTTCGGAGGCGAATTCAGCAGGTTTGTCGTCACGGTTTGCATCATACCATCTATTGTAGTACCAGCTTATAATGTCATTATCTAGTCCCAAACAGGGAACGTTCTATCACTACAACGACTTCTGGCGACTCGAGCCAAGCAGTCGAGAATGGACTCGCATCGAGACCAAGGGAAAGAGCCCGCCAGCGAGAAGTGGTCACCGTATGACCTACTTCAAGAATTATATCATATTGTTTGGAGGTAAGCAGTCAGGAACCGGGTTCAACCCGTGTAAACTAACCTAAGCTATTAAGGGTTTCAGGATACGTCGAACCAGACGAAGTACCTGAACGATCTTTGGATATACGATACCACAGTGAGTTGAATTGGACTCTTGTCTATCCTATTCAGTAGACTCATAGGAGTCCCTAGAACTTTGTGTGGCACAGCCCCAATCTGCCTGCAGCACAGTTAAAGCCAGATGCTCGATCATCCTTCACCTTTCTGCCCCATGAACAGGGTGCCGTTCTCTTTGGCGGTTATTCCCGGGTTAAGACGACCGTATCCGCCAATAAGTCGGCTAAAGGTACGTCTCAGGGGCAGAGAAACATCTTGAAACCCCTGATACACCAGGACTGCTTCTTCCTTCGGATCACACAGCCGTCTGCAGATGCGGTCCCCGGTACGCCTCCGACTGTGAGGTGGGAAAAGAGGAAAAAGCCGGCAAACACGCCGAACCCTCCTCGAGCCGGCGCGACCATGACTTATCACAGAGGCCGAGGCATATTATTTGGTGGAGTCCACGACGAGGAACAGAGCGAAGAGGGCATGGACTCCGAGTTCTTCAACCAGCTGTTTACGTGGAACATCGAAAGAAACAGGTTCTTCCCGATGGGGCTCCGCAAGCCGCGAACTCAAAAGAAAGCTGCTGGCGCGGAACAGCGAGTTGGGAGACGGGGCCGAGCTCAGGCGAACGAGGAGGAGCTGCTGAAGCAGCTTGCGGCACTGCAGGCTGGCGCGTCCCTTGAAGATGCTAACGATATGGAAATCGACCTAAATCCTGCCGAGCCTGAAGACCCGGAGAAGCCAGTCCGCGAGATGCCAGTCTCCATGGAGTTCCCCCACCCTAGGTTTAACGCACAGTTGACCGTTCAAGATGATGTGCTATATATCTATGGAGGAACCTTCGAGAAGGACGACCGTGAGTTTACGTTCGACGACCTTTATGCAATTGACCTTGGCAAGATGGATGGATGCAAGGAGATATTTAGAAGAGAAGTCGAAGACTGGGTTGTATGTATCCCCACAAGACAGCCTCCCATAGAGGGGCAGGTGTGTTTCCGCGCATGTTTCATGATACTGACCTCTCGCTAGGGATCGGAGGATGAAGACGAAGAAGATGAAGATGAGGATGAGGACGATGAGGACGAGGAAGAGGAGGATGTCGAAATGCTCGATGAGCCGTTGGGGTCTCCTAGTCACCGCAAGAAGAAGCAAGTAGATGAGATCTCGGTTGCTGGTTCAGCTACTACGGAATCGACTATGAAGTCAGAAGAGGAGGAGACGGAGGCGAACACCGCTGCTACTTCAGTCGTTGAAGACGACGGACTGCCACATCCCCGAGTATGTCTCTTCCCTCAGCTTATCAAGATCCTACCGCTAACGCACCTTTAGCCCTTCGAATCCCGCCGTGAGTTCTTTGTCAGGACATCTAATGAATGGCAGGAGATCCTCATGACCAGTCTGCGATGGAAGGGCGTCCAGCCAGAGAGCCTGACGATCAAGGAGATCAAGGCCAAGGCGTTCGAGATGAGCGAGGAGAAGTGGTGGGATTGCAGGGAGGAGATCACCGCCCTCGAGGACGAGCAGGAGGCTGCTGGTATCGGCGAGGTGGTCTCCCTGACTGATAAGGGGAATGCTGCGACTGGGGGTGCTGGACGCAGGCGATGACCCCGTCGTATTTTCGCATTTAGGTATCACACATGTAAGCCAGAAATTATGATTAAAATAGAGCACTTCGGTTGAATTTGGAATATTCCGTTTTGTGTCTGCAATGCGCCGTACCGGAACGCTTTCGACTGCGACGTAATTACCATACCGCCCTACCACCACCTACCGAGGTGGAAAAATGTACCGGTGTTGAATCGAATGGACCATGGGGGTTGAACCCAAGTCCTCTGGATGATATCCTCGAAGTGAATCGAGGCGCGCCCACTAATTCGGGGCTGCAACCTTGCCTCGCAACTAACCTACCATTAGACCATGGCACATTCGATTTGTTTGATTGTCTGGATGTTATTACAACTTAATTACCAAGGCAGAATCGGAATAGGGAACTTGAGGGCGCAGATACTAGAAGCTTTGATTAAGACGGGAACAGAAGTAAATGTTTCGAGTCGATGTTTATATCAAGGATATGCCGACGACACTTTTTTGTACTACTGTATATGCACGTGAGACGCCCACTATCTGCCCTGTAAATAGTGCACAACCCCCCTGGGATCAGCTAGCACTTGCCACCCAAACCTGCAACCTTTGAGCTACTGTACTGAATTCAACTTTCCACTCGGCAGCGGTTAACCTTCTTCTTTTCATTCTAAGAGACACTTTAAAGAAAAGTCGACCTGTGCTTCAGACACGGCCATTCAGCGTATCTCTTCGACCAACCACCGAATCCTGAGCGGCGATGCCGGTTGGAATCCAGCGGCTCAATGCCAAGAAATCGCTGCCAAACTCTCGCATCGTCTTCATCAAGCCCCTGAAGGGGCCCGACGAAGCAACAGCGCAGGATTTCTTGGAGCGCATCGCGGCGCAATGCCGTAAGTATCTATCTGCCAAGCGGCAACATGGATCCCACAGAATTGATAGGATGCCTCTTACTAACAATTGCTAGTGCCAATAATGAAAGAACACCATCTCTCGGTTATGTCATTGGAGGAGTATGAGCCGAACCGAGAGTTCGTTGGCCGCAACTTCAATGCGGGAGAGGTCATCCAGCTGGTTCTGAAGTCGCCGTCGACGGGACGTTGGCTGCCGTTCAGCTACGTCCAGATGGTCATGATGCACGAGTACGTACGACTGGCACGGCGTTATTCTACTTCTTTTGCTCACTCTAGGCTAGGTTGGCGCACTGCAAGCAGATGAACCATTCAAAAGCATTCTGGGCCGTCAGGAACCAGTATGCGGACCAGATGCGAGCTTTATGGACTCGGGGCTACACGGGCGAGGGGCTCTGGGGCCGGGGCGCGCTGTTGGAGACGGGCGAGTTCGAGAAAAACACGGTGCGCCCGGACGAGATACTACCCGAACATCTGTGCGGCGGCACATACCGGTCACGACGCAGGAAGCGCAAGGCCAAGCAGCAGCTGAGCTACCAAGAGAGAAAGGAGCGCCGAATCCTGAAGAAGTTCGGCGCCAACGGGGTGGCCCTGGGCGAAGACGAGGACGTCAAGGCGCGGCTGGAGAAGGGAAAGAGAACCCAGGCGAAACCGCGGGTCGCCTCTAGCAACAGGGGGCGCGAATTGCGGGCGGCAGCCGCCCTCGCGCGGTTCGACCAGCAGAAGAAAGCGGAGGAGGGAAAGGAGCCCCTGGAGATAAAAGAAGAGGGGGATGAAACGGCGAGCGAAGAAGAAGACTCAGATCAGACGGCCAGCGAGGCCGAGCTGGACGAAGCAACGGTCGACATCAACGGGCAACGGCTTTTCGACAAGAAAGGCTACAATCTAGTGAAGGTCTGCGAGGACGAGAATCCAGAAGATGCGGATGCACAGAATGAACTTAAAGAACTTCGATCCTCTCTGTCTGGAGTGGAGACACCCAAGCGGATCCCAGATATGACAAATGCAGCGCCCCAAACGAGCGGCCAGTCAGATCGACATCCTGCCGAGGAAATATCCAAGATCAACGTACGAAAGGTGCCCCGGTCCGGATGTAACGTCCACACCGGTCCCCAAGACGGGTCCAATGCTTCTGCAGCAATCTCAGGAATCTGTCCGATGTGCTCCTTCGACAACGGGCCCGGCGCGGCTATATGCGCTATATGTTCGCACGTAGTGGATCCTACGAGAGTGCCTGACACATGGAAGTGTAAGCGGCCGACTTGTGCTGGTAGTCTCTTCTTGAATGCAGGAGATTCGGGGATGTGTGGAGTATGTGGCGAGCGGAAGGTCTTGTCGACATGAATATCCGATGACCACTGCGGGCCATTGGTATTAAATAACAGTCATGGCATATCAGTTAGCAGCCCGTCTTAATTACTAGCCCATTACAGCGTGGAAGTTCCTTTTGAGATGGGATCATGGTAGTATAAACAGAATCTGTATGCCTTCTGCTTGACCCTTCGCCAAATCTGATCATCGCAGCGCAGCGAAAGTTACCCGTATGCCAACTCTGTAACCTCCCACCTTCCAACTTGCCAGCATGATACCGGAATTGGTTCCGTGACGGTATCCTCCGCGACGATCGCTAAAGGAGGCCAAACAGAAGGGGGGCCCAGGAATCTAGCGGCACGTTTCAGATCGACATTGAGCCCCCTGCAAGACTTGCGAAACAAGCTTTTGGCTCTTGAGCTTAGCCAATTCTGAGGATCTACTGGTCAAAAAGCCCCCCACCTGCTTAAGGTCGAATTATTGGGTCTGGTTGTTCCATCTTCCCTCACTTCCCACCCACCAGCGGCTGCCCCCATCTCCCTCTCCTCTGTGAGGTACGAACCCATCGGTTCTCCTGGTCCCTGGGAAAGATTTGTGAGTTAGAACCTTGCTGCGCGCTGCACGCTGCGCATTAGCCCAGATCGTCCCAGGTCCCGGGTCCCAGCCCCAGGGTCTGACATCGCGTATGATGGTGTGACGTCGCGGGATAGCATTTCTGTAATAAGGCCGGTTGGGCTTCCCCCATTCGGATAGCGAACCGGGATGAAGTGGGTGAGCTGGCCTATGGGCTTCAGGGGACATCATGAGGTTCGTCTGGTCTCGGTCGTGGGGAACGTCGAATATCTTCCGTCCACTTAGGCGCGTGTGGGAGGCTAGCAAACAGTTTTCTTCAGCAGTTTGTATATATATATATGTATCAAAAGGCTGCTAAACCAGGTACCCAACCGATGTCTGTCTGCTCGCACCCATTCATTTGGATGAGACTCATGTGATTGTGCTTCTAACGACCTCTCCTTCATTCCTTCCCTTTGTCGTTTGCTGGTCATTCGAACTTCATCTTTTCCAATCATACCTACAGGCTTGACGTCTGGATTCCGCTCCTTTCCTTCCACGTGCTGATTTGGTTCACATCCCGAAGCCACTAGTCGACCAAAATGCTCTCAACCACTTTCCTTCAAGCCGTCTTCGTCCTCGTCGCAGGCGCCGGGGTTTCGCTCTCTAAGCCGGTCTACCCCCGGCTCTCGGTGAGCCAGCAGCACTTCGAGGCCCTCGCCCTGCGTGCGTCGACGTCGGTAAACCCGGAGGCCGTGACTGACGTCAAGTGCATCGACCCGAACGTGTAAGCGTTTTCTTTCTCCCCCCTCCCCTCCCTTCCCCTCCCCTCTTCTCCCAGCCCGCCCCCACCATTGGCCTGGACTGACCCGCCCCCCGGCCGCATACAGAGACATCGACTTCCACGACCAGAACGTGGCGGAGCTGTCCATCTGCGGCAGCATCGCGGGCGCCGTGACGCGGTGCGAGGGCGCGCCGGAGAGCACCGTCGGCGAGTCGGGGAGCGCGCGGTTCTCGCTAAAGGCCGCGTCTGAGGGCGCCACCATCTCGATCTCCAAGGGCCGCTGGGAGCAGTGCGTCAGGGCCGCGCGGGCGGTCTGTCCGACGGGCAGCATGGCGGGAACCTGTGCGGGCGGCGCCTCCAAGGGCGACGTGGAGTTCGTGCTCGACTCGCCTGGGTCTTCCTCGGACGCGTGAAAAAAAGAGAGAATGTATGTACCGTAGGGAAAGAAAAACATAAAGTTCTGATGCGCTGGGTTTCGATGGCGTTGGACTGGCTGCATATCTACTGGTTGCATATTTCGGCGTTCCAGTTTCGCATGGATTCGCTCCCCGGCTAGGACGGGCCTTCGGCGTCCCTGTGGAAGGATACGAGACTGTGCATGGGGGTAGACGTTGTGCTATGACAGTTGAGACTTGACGCGGACAAATAACAGCATATCGAACATCAAAGAACCGGCCATATGCCATACATCTTCTGATCGAGCACCGCCATTCGCTTTCTTTCAAGGGGCTTCGTGTCAAATTGCCCGAGCCGAAAGGGGGATATAGCGAATCCCCATGAACAGATTGTGTGTGCAAGGGATGATTCGTGTTCGCCCCTTCATTCGCACAGCGCTGGGTCCGAGATGTGGTTGAACATGTAAATATGTCGTTAACATTCTGGATTTCTGACTGCGACGGGCCTTATGATACAGAGCATGTGCCGTCCTTTCTTGCGATTTCCGTGGGTATCTCCCATCTAATAGACTACCGTGACCCGTTTAGAAAATCTGAAACCTTTCGAACGCCTACACCGATGCCAAATGCAAAGCTACTTTAACAGGACCCGCAGTCTTAATTTACTCTCCCCTTGCCGGTCAAAGGTCACAACCCGTACCTCGTGATACACTCCTCCCTGTGCGTCTCCAAGCAGTCCAGAGCACACACCCGAACGCCGCACTTCATGCACCTGACACGGCCCCAGTACCCGCACACCTCGCAGAACACGCGCGTGGGGTATCTCTGGTCCTCCTCGGTCCAGCCCGCCCGCGCCTCGACGTAGCTCAGGGGCGGAGCCGCCAGCAGCGCGCGCAGCTCCTCGTCCGTCGGCACGGGCGGCACCCGTGACACCAGCAGCGGGTCGTCGTCTCCCGGGAGTGGCGGCGGCGGCGGATGGGCAGGTGGCTGGAGGTATCTGCTGCTTGGGGTCCCCGCGTCCGCGTCCGCGTCGCGCATCTCGACGTCCTCCGACTTGATCACCGGGGTCGCGGGTGCGGCCTTCGGCGTGCCGCGGTCGGCCGCCGCCCCCTTCTTCTGCGCCGCCGCCGCCGCCCTCCTGCTACTGGTACCGCCGGAACCGCCCGCTGAGGCAGCGGCAGAAGAAGAAGCCGCAGCACCACCACCGCCGTCGGTGTGCGCGAGCATCGCCTCGAAGTCGTCGAGGTGGTTTGCGAAGGTCTTCTGGGACTGCAGGATCCTGCGGACGTTGGGGGTGTGTTTGTTAGCCTGCGCCACCGCGGCCGTTCGGCTACTGTTGCTGCTGCCGCCGCCGGGCTTCGGCGGGATCGGTATGTTCGCGTCGCGGTGGTAGTTGTCGCGGTCGAGGATCTCGAGTTCCCTCCGCATCTTGGCCTCCTGGCGCGCGTTCGCGTCCGCGTGGCTCAAACCACTGGCCGCAGCCTGGTTGCGCGCGCCTCGCTTCCTGTTCGCGGGATGCTGCAGGGCCACCGCCGCGGGCACCGGGCCCGTGTCCGGCACATAGGCCCAGCCCGGCGCGTTGGTGGTCTTGGTGGTTGCGATCTCGATCACGCCGAAGTTGTTCATTTTCTTTTGGAGAGATGGAGGGTTGTTGGCGATGCAGAGAAGAATTGGAAGGTCAGAGCCCCCACTTTATTGCACGGCCGATATGGGGTTCCAGCTGGCTGGGCTGGAGCCCACAGCGGGGGCTGCCGTGGTGTGGGGCTGCTTGGCACCCCCTAACCTGCCTGCCAAGCAATCCCCCCTAAGCAGTCCTCCGGAGCAACCAAGATTGGATGGAACCAGCATGTCTATCCGTATATATACAAATAGTGACATTAAATGCTGCGCCGCTCTTCAGACTAGGCGAGCCCACGTATGTTTATTCTCAACATCAAACATACGGCTGTAGAAGTCATATGCGTGTTTGAGTCCCTCTGTCGTGAGGCCGAGGCGTCTCCGGGCCATACACGCGTTTGCATTAGCTATGCCCGGGCCTCCTTGAACGCATTTGCTGTAGTGGCATGGAACGCCTGAGCAACCAGGTCCCGAGTTCCGTGCTTGGGCCAATAGCTTATAGCTAGCTCGTCTCTACATAACCACGTCTAACGCTGAGTTAGAATTCAGCTCATCCTCAGGATTCGCGTGGGGGTGTCTCGCCACGAACAAGCTTTGCAGCTATTTGGTGAGGCCTTGATACAGAACTCAGGATCGGTCTAAGGTAGGCTCGATACAACAAAGTCTGAACTACGTGCGTCAAAAGAGGGCGAAGTATGTGTCTAGAAAGCTTTGGAATGGACACTTAGAAAGTCGTATGGCCGCTACAAAGTTCCCTCATTCACGCGTTCATAGCATTTCCATTATACACTTAAATCATCTCCCTTTACAGTCGGTTCGATTGCATAGTTCCCTATTGTTTCCTCTGCTCTTTCGAGCCGTTTATTCTCTCAGCAATCATTTACGATTGTTTGAATATAGAATCTCCAACACTCGCTTTCCATCTCAAGATCTGTAGTCAGGGCCAGCAGAGCATATTCTGTTGGATTGGCACAGACAAGTCGACAATCATTATATCGACCGAACAGAGTACAGACAAAATCTTAAGGGTCGACACTTGCTTTTAGACAAGCCACTGCCGGGACACACCGACGATCTGTCTACGAAATAACTCCCTGCTATGCCGGTACCCTCGCCACCGAATCCCGTACAGAGTTCCCTAAGCCGATACATACCATGGAGTCTACTCAAAGCCCTCCTCGATCACGACCGCGATCATGGTCTGCACCAGCCATGCTGGAGACGAATCCAGAAACTTCTTCCACCCCGGGACGGACACCTCAAACGCCAAAGCCACACTGACAGTCCTATTTCAAAGAGGACCTCGGCCCGACACCTCCGTCTTGCCACCGCGCGGGTTCATGGAGAAAGGCGCGCCAAGCTCCCTGGATGGAGCGCCTGTGGCCTGCCATCCAGAGTCCGATATCGTGCGGCTCGTGAGCTCGAAAAGGCGCAGGGGTAGTAGTTACACGGACGACGGAGAACCGGGAGGCAGGAACGGTCCAAACGGGGCACGCATGCCAATGGGCTAAGGCAGGAAGAATGGGTCGAAGAGACGTGAAGCGCGGAGCAAACTCAGACGGGAACCCGAAAAGGCGCTGGAGAGTCGGGGCACGTCCAGCCCGGAGGACCATGGAGGACCGAAAGCCGGCTCTAAGAGCAGCACAAGAAATTGGCTCAACAAGAGGGTATTGCGCAAGAAGAGGGTCGACTCCAAAGGGTAATAGAGCCAAGGTTCAGAGCTCTCCCAGCGGTCACGCTCCCCTGCCCCACAGCGGCATTGCAGGGTAGAGCCAGCCGCGGGCGAATGGTCATACAGCCGGAGATCCATGGGCTATGAAGGGGCTAGCGAAGGCAAGCCTACGGAACATACTTAATTATGTACGGCAAAAGCTGGTCAAGGTGGTGCGGATTAAACCGATGGTTCTGGAGATTATAAGCCTTTAACCTTCAAAGATTCGGCAGACCCTGGGCGTGCAGCACGGGAAATAAGTGTACAGCCTCACAGCAACAGTCTTTGCACCTTCTCCAACCCGTCTCGGTAATTGGCGCGGCGATACAGGCTATGGTTGGCTCGGCTGGCACATCCTTCTCTTGGGCATTGATCACTACGAGGGTGTTTTAAGCAACATACGGGTTCTGGTGTTGTAAGGTGCTTTTGTCCAAAGATTGCAACCGAACACCACCGATTTGGCATAAATTTAGTAACCAAAGCTGCTTATTGATCGTTGTCTCTGTCCTTGCCGTCCGAGTTGGGGATACCCCTATGTACATGCCAAGGGTATTGAGAATATGCAGAAACGTCCCTCTAAGAGACACACGAAGCGATGAGAGTATGGTAACAATGACAATCTAGTCCGGAGAGGACTTTTTAGTCGCATCGGAAATCTGAAGTATGCTAATTGAGACGCTTGTTTCGCGAGGGCGAACATTTTGGGTTGCGGAGAATAATAGGAGGTTGTGGCCATGAAATCAACGTGGCCGAAGTATTAGAATACACCCCCGCCTATAATGAAGAGGCGTTCTTCCTCACGCTTTGCCCACTGGATAATCTTATTCGCTGCCTGGGCCATGGCAGCTCGAGGCGCGTTCGGACCGGCGACGCAGTAAAGCTCAAATATAGGGGTAACCCAAGCAAGAGAGGTCGCCTCTTCGCTCACGCAATTCAATACCTTCAAATGCGAGTGCTTCGTGTGTACGGTAGCATGCAGACTGTGGTAGAGCGACATAAGTCTTCGGCGTTGGACCATGCCATCGAATGCCCGGTGCAGAGATGGCATGCAAAACTGCACATTGGCCTTGGATTTGAACAGAAAATGGCTGATGTGTGCACCGGGCGTGATTTCATCGATTGTTGGCCGTCCTTTTTGGGCGGCTGCCTTGATGAGCTCGAGGAGTCTCTTCCGCTTCAATTCTGTTACGACATCATCCCGCATCTGCTGCAGGACGAAAAAGCTCTCCTTGTCCGTGCTGATAAGGATGATGGCGATCTCCTTGTCGGTGTCTGCCGACGTCTGTGGTGTTGCCTCACTTTCTGCTTGGCCGTCTAGGAAGCTGACGTACATATAAAGATATCCCCGGTTATTGAAGGCGGGCAAGCATAGAGGAACCCAGTTCTCACCGCCGCCAGACTTGATGCCGCCAGACTCAAAAAGCATATTAAATATGAGCTGCAAGTCGCTTGGATGTAGAGAATGACGGCGCGGGCGAATCACGCTGACTAATCTTCCACCAGCAACTATCAAACCATAGAGCAGCTTTTCAGATCTAGCCTTTAGGAATGCGTTGTTGATGGAATGTCGCTGGGACTTTCTTAATCTTAGGCATTCAAGGGCCCCAAGGAGGGACGACGGGGAACCCTTAGTGAAACTATCAGCCAAGGACGAGAGGAGCATTTCCGTACCCTGCAAAGGTTTGCGCAGGTCTGTAGACGGACGGTTCGCAAAAATGCTGTTGAGTGTAGGTAGTGTAAGGGTCGATAGAATCTGCATGTAAAGCGCATCGAGCTGGGCTCTCATCTGAGAGTCGCTTTCACCAAGTCGACTGACCGCTACAAAATAGAGAGGACCCTGAGTCGCTATTACGAAGCGTGTGTCTCCCGCAGTAAATCCGAAAAGGGGATTCTTAGCTCCCTCATAGAACGAGATAATCGTTTGTATAACGCCCATCGAAGAGTTGATTAGGCCCAAATCCCCGTGTCTACTGTATATCGGTTTGCCGGCCGATGAGAGGATCATGAAATGCTTCAATTTCGATTTCCACATCTGGAGCCTGTCCTCGTCGTTCCAGTTCTCCGAAACATCGGGTATATCATCAAACTCATGCTCGAAATTCGTCAAGATTGCCATTTTGGAAGAATTGACGGTTTCGAATGGCTGCACAGCCGAAGATTGCGCACGTAAGAGTGCCCAGGCGGGACTTCTCTTGCTCATATCCCCAACCAACAGGCTTTCTAAGTCCCCCGGTGGACGCAGGGTAGGAGCAAAGCTCATTACGCTCATGGCTTCGTCGAGGTCACTCCCACCCATAGACAACCCCCGACTCCGCATGCTCTCTTCCGGCACAACATCGATTCGATCGGCACCGGTTGAAGCATTGTCAGCATTGGTCGAGAAGGTACCACGAGAGCCATCTGGGAAGGACAGTGTCTGAATGTTCATCGATGATAGTGCAGTAGTTGGTTTTGATTGTAGTTGAGGTCGCTCTACCGACGTCACGGCATGGCCGCCTTCAATAGTCTGTGAAGGTCGTGGGGGTAGAGGGGGAGGACGCTCATCGTCTAACACGATGGCGGGTGACGACCCAGCATCCTTGCTGCCCATTTTAACCTGAACTCTGATGATACCTGTCGCATCCTTCCTACAGGTCTTCAGTTGACTATATTGCCCGCTCTAGCCTAAAGGCTAGCTCGCATTTGTTCATCGGGGGAAAAGGTCCCATGGAAAGACGTGGAGTAAAAGTGAGATTCATAATATTGATAATTGATTGTCCCATAAAAAGTGTTAGGTATCCACACACGTCATTGGCAGAGTTGGCCAGTGAGCAGTAACCTTCCCTTACTGCATTAGGCATCATATACACCCGTGCCTCAACGCCGTGGGGCTCGGTTCACTCTAGACTACAGGGCGTTTGTACCTGTGTCTAGGGGCTGAGCCAATGAAACAAGAGCCCGGTAGGCAGCTAACTTTGAAATTGCAGGGTATTACTCTCATGCCTACGGATGGTATTTTAGGTAGGTATCTATCCAATTATGACGGCAAGCATTCAGAGCTGATGCCATCGTGTCTTTAATTCCTAAGAAGATTATTCTAGCCACAACTTCAAACAGATACTCCCGGGTCTGCAATGAACCTCGGCCTTCCCAACTTCGTACCGGGACTCATGGGACCACCCATAATACCTCCATAATCCGAGCTACGGCAACAATGGCCCCCGAGCCCGGCGCTCGTCGATCCTTGTCCCCAGAAAGCTCCGGACGCAATACTCCCACCCCGCGGCAATGGAGGAACCAACTGGGATCAGGTACAGAGCTCGATTGATGTTATTGAGGAGAGATGGCAACTGGCTAACCGATGATTTGCTATAGAGGAATCTCCTCCCAAAGATAAGAATTACCGAAAGTATGCGTCGGGCGTTGAGCGAGCCCTATCATTATTCGAGACAACCCTCCAGGAATGGGCCGACTATATATCTTTCCTGAGTAAGCTTCTCAAGGTATGAGGCAAACCCGCCATGCTTAGATATAGCCTGGAAGTTGCTGAGAAACTTCGTTTGCGCAGGCGTTACAAGCTCGTCCGTCCAGTATAACTACGATTCCCTCCAAGGCCCTTGTTGCAAAGCGTCTTTCGCAATGCCTTAACCCTTCGCTTCCGTCAGGGGTTCACCAGAAAGCCCTAGAGGTCTATAACTATGTATTCTCTGTCGTTGGGAAGGAGGGATTGTCACGAGACCTCCCATTATATCTGCCCGGCTTGGCGTCGACCCTCTCGTTTGCGTCCTTGACCGTCCGAAGCCCATTCCTTGACCTTCTTGAGAAACATTTCCTCCAGGTCGAACCCAAGTCGCTACGACCAGCTATGAAGTCCATCATACTGGCGTTACTCCCAGGGTTGGAAGAAGAGACGAGTGAAGAATTCGACAGGACCTTGAAACTAATGGAGAGCTTTAAGATTGCCGTTCGTCCACCGAATAGCATGGAGCTCGGCAAGTTTCATTCGACCGGCGATGACTTCTTCTGGCAATGCTTCTTCTTAGCTACGATAACTGGCCAGAGTCGTCGGCCTGGCGCACTCGCTTATCTTGTTCGTTGCCTGCCGAAACTAGGACCGCCTAATCCCCGGGATCGCTCGGGGACAGCTAGTATTAATGAGGATCACGATGACCATTCAGCGGAACTTTCAACGCTAGTGACTTCTCCCGAGCCTGGATTACTCCTCCGTTGTTTCGCAGCTGGTTTAGGAGATGAACAAATTCTAATTCAAAGAGGTTTCCTGGACCTTCTCGTGACACATCTTCCACTGAATTCTACGGTGTTACAAT
The DNA here is from genome assembly GCA_004155935.1 of Monosporascus sp. GIB2. Taxonomy (NCBI): domain Eukaryota; kingdom Fungi; phylum Ascomycota; class Sordariomycetes; order Xylariales; genus Monosporascus; species Monosporascus sp. GIB2. The sequence goes on along the minus strand of QJNV01000395.1, from coordinate 28,039 downwards.
CTAAGGTAAAACCTGACGATATGGAACTCTTACTCCGTGCGGCTGTCGGCGTTGTCACCAGAAGGGATATGAGTTTGAATCGACGCCTGTGGGCCTGGTTCCTTGGGCCGGAACCTGCGAATCGGGAACACGAGAATGGAACGGGGACGCCAGCCTCCCCTTCTGACCATAATCAAAATGACTTGGCCTCCAAAACTAGTTACTTCGAGGAGTATGGCTTGCACCCATTGACTCGAGCCCTGCTTTCGATGATCAGCTCTGCATCAGAATGCAGCCCCACGGAAAGAGCCCGCCCGTTCCGTATATGCCTGTCACTGATGGATAGATGGGAGATTGGAGGTCTGGTAGTGCCCGAAATTTTCCTTCCCGTCATCTCCAGCGTCAGAGACTTCAAATCAAAAGCTTCAAATAAAGCCGAGTTCAACGAAGTATTGCGCAGTGCCAGCGTCTTCTTTGATGGCGTTGAGAGTGGTCTCATATATGGTGAAATGGTTGGGCTCATGGCACAAGCAGTAGGTGCTGGAAACCTATCACAGTCGGAGCGTGCGGAAAAGCTCTCGTTGGTTCAGTTCATCATGAAACATTTCAACATTCGTGAAGAGGAAATGGCCACTATCCACGCCCCACTGGCAGCGCTGTCGATTCTAGCCATGGTAGGCGATGTCAAGGAACGCGGTGCAAAACTCGGAGCGGCATCTAAAGATGAGAACGATTCCGTCTCATCCCAGGCGCTTGAAATTGCTCTGAGCTTGATCGAACTGATTCCAGAACGAGCGTTTCCTACAAAATCCGGCCAGAAGGATGCTGTTGGCCCCGCGAACAGTTCTGCTATAGCGGCCGGTTCGAATGTCGAACTTCTGAGAAAAATCAGGGACTTTTATATTTCTGATCAAGGCAACGTTGAGGCTTCTCCGTTGCCGTTTGACTCGCGCCTAGCTGGGCATCTGCTTCTTCAGAGAGCGTGTTATTTGACATACGACAGTCTCCGGTCATCAGAATCGACAACCCTGTTGTCAAATAAGAGCCGCATTCTCACACTCCTATTGGCAAAGGCTCCCCGGGAATGCCCCATAGACACCGAGAAGCTCATCTCCTCTATACAAGAAAGGCTCTCAACGAATATTCTCCCCTTTGTCAGTTTCAAGGCTATTTTGTCTCTCTCGACACAGCTTTACTGCGGCGAACGTATACCAACCGCCTGTCTCTCAGACCTGGTGGAACCGTTAGTTCGTCATGCTTGGGGTTTCCTGTCTCTATCGGAACCTAAATATCATGTAGAGACTGTGCGCTGTTTATGGCAATTGCAGTCAGCTCTCACGATGGCTAATCGTGATATCGAAGCAGCTATTGCTGACCTTATGCTCGAGAACGACACAACTGGCTCGTTCGCCATCCGACCCGCAGACCCGGGCCGCACATTCAGCATACTATGGTCTCACACTTTGCAAGATGGTTCTTCACATGCGGACCGAAGACCGTCTAAAACACCTCTAGAGTTGAAATTCGTTATTAGGTTGTCGGGGGTAGAACATTACGAAGTGATGCTTACGAGGCCTCTCTTCTTGATGCTCGATTCCCTCCTAGACGAACGAACACAGCTCTTCATGGCGGTCAAAAGCTGGCTGAATAGTATGGTTGGCATTGACAAGTGAGTTCGTTCATAGAGCAAGAAACCTAACGGACATCCACCACTAACTCCATTCTAGGCTTTTTTTGGTGTTTGTGACCAAAATCACGGAACTCAGTTTCCTTAGGTCCTTGCCCCAAACTTCAAATGCTTCCTTGTCGAATCAATCTCGTGAATACTCAGCAGACGACGACCTTGACCTGGGACTCTATTATCTCCGTACTTTGTCAAACGTCTTCCGATGGGCACCTGATGCTTTTTGGGGCGTTCTTGCTACCCGAATGATCGAGGAGCCTGGACAACTTATCTCAGAGATCGGTAAGCTGGGCAATCTATGGAAGCGGCCCACTTCAACTAACGACAACTAGCGTGTAGGGAAGGCGATCTGTCGCTTCAGGAGTTTTTCGTCCATGTCTGCATGCGGTGTATTGCTGGAAACAAGTTTCCGAGCGACAGCCAGCTGCGACTTCGTGTGGCCCAGCTACATCGGTCTGCCTTGACCCTATTACACCAGATCCTTCTGAATCCCTATGCAGAGGCCCTATCGAACCTCAGGCTGGAGGAACCCTTGATAGAGAGACTCATCCAGTCCCTTGAGGCGCCAGATCCTTACGTCCAGGTGCTTCTGCTAGATGCAGTTTTTGCCTCCCTCAGACTGCGGAGTGTAAAACGCTCGGAGTTAGCATCCTCTACAAATGGTGAAAAGCGAGCTCTTAGTTTCCAGTCAAATGGCATACGTCCTTCTTCTTCTAGTGCAGAACACCTTGCCACGGAAGCCTCGTCGCCTCCCCCTTCATTGCTGAAGTGCATTCAAGCTGGCCTGAGCTCTTCCAGCAGCAGGTCAGTCCTTGATAGTTGGGTTGGGTTTCTCACCGAGTGCTTGCCATTTTACTCGGATTCTATATTCCAAGTGTTGATACCACTTGTCGAGACGCTTTGTGGCCAGATAGGTAACACATTTGAGAACCTGCGGAAGACCTTCAAGCAGACAAGCAAGACGTCTGAGGCCACTACTGCGCCGGAAACGACATTGATATCATTACTCAATGCCTTGGAGCAAGTGCTGGCCAAGGCCCACGACTGGCTCCTCGCTGAGGAGGCGAGAACGTCGATCATGAAGAACCCCGACCAGCCGCAAGGTTTTTTCGGGAATATATTCAATTCAGACGCCCCGCAGTCGCGCAGCGCCACCGCGAATGACAGGTTGACGGTCCTTCTCGCATTTCAAGATGCTGTCCGCATGTGCTTCAAGATCTGGTCCTGGGGACAAGGAAGCGAAGCTAGCAGTCTAGACCCTGAATCTGCCTCTTCATTTAGTTACACCTCTTTACGTATGCGCAACCGCGCCCGTCGGCTGCTCGAACATGTGTTCGCCGCTGAGGCGCTCGAATGTCTGGAGACAGTTGTGGATATATGGCGGGCATCCTTCGACAGTCCCGACGTGACGAAGTGTGCGGCTGTCCTTAATCTGCTTCCTGCTCTCGACGGTTCCCGACCGAGGCATACGATTCCAGCGATCTTCAACGCTATCTACAGCCGCACGAACCCTAATGCCCTTGATCCGTCCAGGAAGTCGACGTTGACGGTTTCGTTACAAGATACGGATCTGGTCATCTTCCTTGTCGATTATGCCCGCTCCCTAGAAGACGACGCTATGGATGAGATATGGCAGGACTGCATGACATTCCTGAAGGACCTGCTTGGCAATCCTTTCCCTCACAGGCAGACGCTACCGAGTCTGTTGGAGTTTGCTGCGATTCTCGGTGAGAAAGTTGATAACACTAATTTCGGAGAACAGAGGAAAATGAGAAGGGAGCTCGGGGTAGGTCCATTAGTTATAGAAGCAGGAAGACATCACTAATATTTGGTAGGACCTCTTCCTTCGACTTCTCACTGCTCTCTTCACAACTAGGCCGGGCTCGTTTACGGATGTATCGTCAAATTCACAAGCGGACACCTCACGAAATGATGACGCGCAGCTCCTCTCATCGCCTAGGAGTCCTAGTGAGCGAGCAGAGGACGTAGTCGGGATCCTATCGAGCATCGTGCCGAACCTGCCGAAGATTCTCGTTGAGCCGGATCGAGTGCTGACGGCCGCGACCGCAATTTCAGCCAACGTTATCCAACCGGCAATTCGGTCGAGGAACTTCCCGGAGACTATCACCAAGGGCACATTGGTACTCCTGCATGAGCTGACCCGGCTGGGCGGCAATCAGAAGACGTGGAAGAAGGACATCAGCGACTCGTTCAACGATCCGCGGTTTTTCGGGTCGTCGGTCGTCCTCGTTCGAAGCGACTGGTTGCCGCTGCTGCGTCAGTGGACTCTCACGGACAATAAAGACCGCATGACGGAGATCCTCGCGCGCATCACGCCGCCTACAACGGCCGGCATTGTGTTCGGCGTGGGCGCCACCTCCGCACGACTCGAAGCCGACCGCAAGACACAGCTGAACCTACGGCGCGTCGCGACCCTCATTTTAGCCTCGGGTATCGATGCGTTTGCGGGGGAGCTGCCGGCCATTCTTGACCGCCTCGTCGAGCTGCTCGCTGCGACGGCGACGTCCTCGCCATCCTCTACGACCCGCTCGGAGATCTACATGGTTGTACGTGCGCTAGTGCTGCGTACGTCTGCTGTGCACCTCTCGCCGCTGTGGCCCGTCGTCAATGCCGAGCTGCACGCGGCCCTGTCAAGCGTCGCCGCGCCGGAGAGCAGTCCCGGAGCCGACACGTTCAGTAACGCCGCCGTTCTACAGGCCTGCAAGTTACTAGACCTCCTCATCGCCGTCGCGCCCGACGACTTTCAGCTGCACGAGTGGCTGTTTATCACGGACACCATCGACGCCGTGTACCGCTCCGCCGCGTACCAGCCGGTGGCGCTCGTTGACGAGTTGTCGGAGGAGCTGGGCAGCGACGCTATCACGGTCAGCGGTGGCGTAGGTTCTAATGCAGATCCTACAGTCCCGGCATCATTACAGCAACAGGAACAGCAGCAGACCGACTCCAAGAGCGCGTTCCCCAAGCGCATGCCCCTGCTCGCCGGCTTCGACAAGCAGCTGGCCGCCGCCGTAGCGGTCGAGAACAACAACCGCAAGGACGAGCTCGTGGCGAGAGTACTGCGCCCCTTCTTCGCCCAGCTGAGCATCTTCGCCTTCGAGTCCACGTACGCTATGGGCGCGCTCGACGTGGAGGCGTGCGTCGTCGGGCTGCTGGGGGATCTGTTCGACGAGCGGACTGTCGCCAAGGCGGTGTGAAAGGGAAAGGAATTTAGCACCAGCTAGCTAGCACCTGGATCCCCATAGGTCAAGGAACTAACTAGGCGAGATGTACTAGTGGCCTGTTCCCTCCTGATGAAGAAGCGGCTGTACGATTAAGGACTTGATTAGTTAGCCCAAAAGCAGTGCCTGCTGGTCGTTGTCTTGCTGAGTGCTTGGCTCATGTGATGGTAGAACAATGGGAAAGCTTAGGCATTAACAAGGTGTAGAATAAGGCATTATTCGCTGGCGCTCTGGTGTATTTGTAGGACAGTTGTTGAAAGATGTGGAAGCGTAGACTGGATCTGGCGAAAGCGTCAAAATGGGTATCGATTAAGTTCCCTCCATATCCATATCACTGTTCCTAATATGCGGCTCTGCCGCGGGTATATAGGCCACCAGTGCCTTACTGGCCCCCTCGACGCAGTACTGCACGACCTCGATCTTCTTGTAGCCACTATCACCACCACCAGCTCTCCCATCCTCGTTCCCGTCCCTCCTTTCCTTGTTACTGCTACTCCTCCGACCGCCTCCCCCTCCCTCTCCGCATCGCGGGGCGAGCCGCGCGATCTGCCGCAGGTCGCTCGTCCGCGGCAGGTACAGCGCGTGATCGACGGCCGCGTACGCGCCGTGCAGCCTCGCCAGGTTGTACGGCTCCATCGTGTCCAGGTCGAACACGGCGTCGGTGCTGTACCCGGGGCCGCCCCACGGCGGGGACGCGAACACGACCGTCGCGTCCGGGTCGAGCCTGAGGTCTTCCGTCAGCGGCGCGTGGTCTGCGTCTGCGTCTCCGTGCGCGTCACCGTTACCCTCCGCTGCGTGAAGACGGTGATGGCCTTTGCTCTTCCTGCCTTCCCTCGTCCCGCTGTCACCTGGCTTGCTACTGCCGCTCCTACTACTGCTCCCGCTCCGACGCCCGCGCGAGCCCGAGGGCGACCGGCGACCACGACCGGGGAGGGCCGCGCCCAGGTACTCGAAGCTGTCGCCGAGGACCCAGACGATGGAGTCGGCGACGCCGTGCAGCGCCGCGTTGTGCTGCGCGCACGCGAGCGTCGACGGGTCCCGCTCAACGGCCACCACGCGGTCCCAGCGCCGCCGCGCCGCGTCCTCCGGGTGCGGCTGCAGCGCGAAGCTGATGGCGTTGGCGCCGACCCCCGCGAACGCGTCCACGACGGTCGACCGCGACAGCGGGAACGCCGAGTCTAGGTCGTTGGCGATTTGGCTGCGGCCGGGGGATTAGCGGTGGGGCTTTGCAATTTCAATAGGGGAAAGAAATGGGGATGCGGTGGTGTGAGGTCAGGTGAGATGAGATGGGATGGCATGAGCGAGGCGGCTTACATGGCGACCGGCTCCGGCGTCACGCCGTACCAGGCATCGTGGGTCATGTAGATTCCCTCATTGTAGTTGGAAAATATCGTGTGGCGTTGTTGCCAGTATCTGAATATACGTCAGCGGGGCCCTCTGACTATCTTAGGTAGACGCATATGACTTATGAGCAGATAGGTGAAAACGAGATATACTCACTTCTGTAAGTCCCAGGGAACCTCGCCCAGTCTTCTCCAGTGATGACATTCCTGTGTCAGGGGTAACTTCTTGACTTGCTTCATTCTTGGGGCTATTCGAGCCTGCCCAGTCTAGACATGGGAGTACGTATGAGGCAAACTGAAAAGAGCGGCAAGGGCTTCGACTTCCACCCGTCGAGCATGTACAAAGTATGCGCACAGAGTACCGCTATAACACAGTGCTGGGCTAAAGCTCTACACAACCGGGAAGGTTTCTGATATGAACGATGCAGCTGCTGTGGCTTGCAGCCCCACGAGCTTAATGCAGGAAGCTTGGGCCTCTTCAGGTACCATCCGTCATAAGCTCCACAGCAGGACCGTTCGTTCATAGGACGGAATGTGACAGCTTTCTTGATACTGCAACTTCAGCTTATTTAGAATCCTATACGGCAGCCAACGAGTCTACGTATAATCTGATCTGACCCACTCCGAGAGACACTTCGATTCCAATCTTCCAATTGTAAGACCGGCCGATTACGACTCCAAAGAAAGCCGCGCAGTTGGATCGGAGATCATGTTCAACGCTTTGAACCGCTTCATAGCCCGCCTCGATGGTGATCCACAGCAGCAACAGCAGAGGCAACGGGAAAGCTACGGATTCCAGGTGCTGCGGAACACGAACCTAGAGCTGGCAATCGAGCCTTGGTTCGACTTCATCGTGGGGATCAATGGGCGGATGATAGTACGCAAATCTCTCTCCCCGCGCAAACCCGGGGACCGCGTGGGGTTTCCTCTAACCAGGGATTGACAGGATAACCCGGACTCCCGGCTCTTCGCCCAGGAGGTGCGTAACTGCGCCGGGGGGTCCGTCTCGCTCGGGATATGGAGCGCGAAGGTTCGTACGATGCACACGCGCGCGCGACGTCGGAGGACAGGCAAGGGGGGAGCCGGCTAACACACGGGACCAAAACAACAGGGCCAGCGCACGCGAGCACTGCAAATCCCGGTCCCGGCGTCGACGGGGTCGCTGGGCCTCTCGCTGCAGTGGACGCCGCTCTCGGCGGCGTCGGAGAACGTGTGGCACGTGCTGGACGTGGCGGCGAACTCGCCGGCTGACGCGGCCGGGCTGCTGCCGTACGGCGACTACGTGCTGGGGACGCCCGACGGCACGCTGCACGGCGAGGCGGCGCTCGGCGAGCTCGTCGACGACCACGTGAACCTCGGCCGCCCCCTGCGCCTCTGGGTCTACAACCACGAGTACGACGTCACGCGCGAGGTGGCCGTGACGCCGAGCCGCGAGTGGGGCGGCGAGGGCGCCCTCGGCTGCGTCCTCGGCTACGGCGCCCTGCACCGCCTGCCCGCGCCCCTCAGCGAGCCCGTCCACGCCCCCGGCGAGACTCTGTTCGACGGCGACAGCGGCGGCGGCGGCGTCGACAATGACGGCCAGTTCGCCACGCTGGCGCCTCCGGCCACGGCAAACGCGTCGTCGGCGTCGGGTGGCGCCTCCGTCCCGGGCGCTGGAGGCCCTCCCCCTGTTCCCCCTTCGTCAAACGAGTTTCTCATCCCGGCGCAGATGGTAAGCGCGACAAGCAGTCCGGCGAACGGCGGCGCAGCGCCACCGCCGCCGCGGGGGAGCAGGAAGAAGGAGCACAGGCACGCCCACGGCCACAACCAGCTGGAGGACTACTTCGCGGAGCAAGAGAAGAAGAGCAAGGAGCTCGAGGGGTCGGTTACGGCGAGCAAGTCTCCGCCTCCCCCGCCACCGAAGGCCGGGTCGGGCATCCCTCCGCCCCCGAAGGCGACGCCGAAGTCGCAGGCGGCCACCGAGGACGACGACGACGGTGTTGATTAGGGGGGAGTCGGCGCTGGGGTTACCGGGGAGTCGGATTACGATTGATAGATGAGCACTGAAGATATCCAATATACTGATTGAGCTAATGCACGGCGATTTCAATTCTACTCTAGCTAGCCTGCTTCCTCTAGCAATGGGCCCAATTTTTCTTTAGGGAGCCTCCTGACAGTGCTTTTTTTGCCGCCATTTTATTATACAGAGCCGCTTGAGTATGCTACTTGTTGAACCCACAGACGAGGCCGGTCCTGATTCTTTCCGTCCATCGTCCGCCCCTTTTACGCCTTAGTTTATGAAGTTAATGCAGAAGAAATGCAGGATCAGACTGCCGATGACGTAATCCGCGAACGCCCTGGAGTAACCACCATATTAGCCACGGACCGTCTAGATTTGAGTCTAATGTGTATGCGGGCGGGCGAGACATACCTCTCTGGAGAAATCGACGGGAACTCGGACTTGTTGGCCTCAGTAGTCTGGATTCGTAGGGATGCTAACGCATCGTCAACCCACTAATTCTTGTCTAGTTAGGCTGTAGACGCGACGGATGGACTCACCGGTGAGGACGAACTGTCCAACAGTAGCAGAAAAGCCCGAGAGGAAAGCATTGAAAGGCTGTATGTATCATAATTTGTCAGTCAACGTTCCATCACAAAATAAACGCCCCATGTCCCGTCCCAGTACAGAGCACAATATCCCCTGCCAGATGCGACGGTACGCCAAACGTCCATTCCTCTTTCCCCCATCCGTCTCCCAATTTCAGGCCAGAGATGGAAAGGAAAAGAGAAACGTACAAAGTTGCCCATCAGGATGCAGTACACGAACTGCAGCGCCCCGACCACGGCCAGGAACGCCATGAAGGCGTCCAGCAGCTTCGTCCGCTGCGGCGTCGTCTTCTGGTAGTGCCGCACGATGCTGCGCACCGTCTGGTCGATGCCGCCGCCCCGCGACTCGGACGTCTTGGCGCCGCTGCTCTTCGCCGCGGGCGTGTCGGCGGGCGGGGATGCGACGTTGTTGGTGGCCGTCGTCGCCGGCGGCGGTACTACCGGTTGGGCTGCTGATCTTTTGGGTGCCATTTTCCCGGTATCGAAGCGGGATTGCCGGGTTATGGTTTGACTGGCAGAGAGTGAATGCGAGACTTGCGTGCCCTTTGTTGGTTGCAATTGACCGTCGTGACGAGGCCTCGTGGTGTTGGCGTTTTGCTAAACGGGGCCCGACTTGTCTCTTACGTACGTAGTTCAGAGCAAGTATTGATGCTTTTAGTGGTGGTGCCTGCTGTTAGGGACACGAAAGCTTCAAAATGGCCAATGCGGATAAGTGACCAACCAGAAGCCTGCTGCTGTGGCTAGTGCACCCAAGCTTGCAGCCACGCATCTGTGTCTCGGGTATCTTAGCGCGGACGGTCCCTGTCAGTTCGAGATCGCTTGCCCCACGTTCCGTCCCCACGTATTATATTAGCTTTCCGTTTTTTGAATAGATATGAAAACCACTTTGAATAAACTGGAATCTACTGTTTTCTTAAGATACTTGCCTATTTTTAGGAGGATGTTAACAATTAACTTCTATAATGAACGATATCTCCAGAAGTACATGCAAATGGAAGCCTCGGTTCAGCTCGTCTCCCTGCGCCACACTGCACCAGCCACCCCACATCTTCCAGCATAACTCAAGCACACAAGAGGATGCTCCACTCACCGTTTCTAAATGGATTTCCCGTTTAATTTCTTACTCCGTATTCCTAGTGTACTTTTGACCTGTCCCCTTTAGGACGACCCAAGCTCTTTAACTGGTTGATGTTGGGCTGGAAACCGGGCCGGCGGCCATCCCGCGTCCCCTGCGGGTTCATCAAAGACGACATGCAGCTAAGTCGGGCCAAGCGTTTGGGCAGCCGGCTCGATACATCGACCCCTATTTTGCGCATGAACACACTATACGACCTCAACCGAAAGCGAATGGAAAATCAACTCTCGTCTTCAGCTTGCCCTTGGCAGCTGTGGTGGCAAGGCGAAAACACGCTGCATGGAGGTTTGTAGCATAGGCAAAGCTTCTTATTTGATCCTGCGATACCTTTGCTCTCTCGTTCTATATCTCTTCCTGGGTAGTGAAGGGCGGGATGGTTGCCCAAGGCCAGACAGAGGTTGCTGTGTGCCCTGCTTCGAGGACTTGGTTACAAACGCTTGCACTGCCTGCTGGCCCTTCGGATTAAACCAAGGCTGCACCAACTTGGAACAGGGGATTCAGTGAGCTGTAACCCAAAGCTACCCCTGACGTTCAATCATTTTCACACTTGTTTTACTGGCTCCCGTCGATTGGTTTAACGTTCGTTTTCGTGAATTTAAAGTCTACTATCTCTAAACTTAATGACCGCATTAGACACAGACGAGGTTAAACGCGCTGTGCTGTCCACCTGCCTTTACCCTCTGAAAGTACCTATCTTAAGGTAGGCATGGAAGCAAGTCCAGACCTAGCTGAACGAGGACCCAAATAGCTGGGCGGCACTAACTACATCGATAGACTCTCGGACAAATCTCGAGTGTGGATATGACTGTTACTTGATTCTTGCCAAGGGCGCTGTAGCTAAGCCCTGCTAAACCCCAGAGTTCTCGACGTAGTGTAAGAGAAAGAGAGCCAGGTATGCTACCCGACCTTCATTCCCACCGGCATAAGTGCGCCTGGGCGATCGGGCCTTTGCCCAGTCTCCACTACCAACCTGCCCCGGGTCTGCGATTCACTAACATGCCATCTTCCTGGTGCTTTTGATGCAGCCATTTGCAGATGGCAGCAAGCCCTGCATTCGGCGCTCCGGGAAGAGATGTCGCCGGCCGTGGCAGGGAGCAGCAGCGACGACCCCGCAGCAGGGCTGACTTCGAGATCGCCATCGTCTGCGCCCTGCCCCTTGAGTATGACGCCGTGTCACTGCTCTTCGACGTCTTCTGGGACGAGCATGGCCTGATTTTCGCCAAGAGCCCCGGCGACACCAACACATACACTTACGGGCGTATCGGGCGCCATGACGTAGCCCTTGTTCTCCTGCCCGGTATGGGCAAGGTCAATGCCTCAGGCGCCGCCATGGGTCTGGTGGCCAGTTTTGCCAACCTCAAGCTAGCCTTCCTGACCGGTGTCTGTGGAGCGGCCCCCAAATCGCAGAACAAGCACGAGGTCCTGCTCGGAGACGTTGTCATCGCCGACGACGTGGTCCAGTACGACTTCGGCCGCCAGTACCCAGGTGGCTTCGTGCCCCGCGTGGCGCACAGAGACAGGCTGGCGAGGCCGAACCGCGAGATCCGGTCTTTCCTGGCAACCTTGAGCTCTCAGCTCGGTCTCGAGCGCCTGCAGCAGAGCTCTTGCCTGTTCCTTCGCCAGATCCAGGCTGAGGCCATACGGAGGGACCGCCGTCCATATGTGTACCCCGGGGCTGCGCATGACAAGTTGTTTGACTCTGCCTACTGCCACCGCCACCAGGGCCCATCTGACTGCCAGTGTGCCTCCTGGCGGCAACCGTCGGATCCGGTTTGTGGCCTGGCCCAGGCATCACTATGCTCTGATACCGGCTGTAGTGATGCTGCGCTCATCCCCAGGGCTCGACTCGAGATGAGGAGGATGCTAGAGGCTCAAGGGGCCAGCGGCGGTGACGTCCAGGGCCATGCCATATTCGTGGGCCGAGTTGCGTCAGGGGACACGGTCATGAAGTCGGCTCAGGATCGTGACAAGCTCATCGCCACCCAGCAGGTCATTGGGTTCGAAATGGAAGGAGCGGGACTCTGGGAAGATGTACCCTGCATCCTCGTCAAGGGTACCTGCGACTATGCTGATAGCCACAAGAACAAAGGCTGGCAAGACTTTGCTGCGGCCACAGCTGCCGCCACTACCAAGGCCATCCTCGAGCGCTTCCTCCCTGCTGACAGACCTTCAAATGCAACCCATACCACAACCCGCCGCCCTCGCTTTACCACGACCGACCTACTTGATGATGTTGGAATTCCACCACCCCGGAGTCCGCCGCGCTGGCCTGGAGCTCCTAACACAACGGGCCGTGTTCCATCCGCCGAGCCGCCTGAAAAGCTCTGTAAGTCAGGGGTGTTCCCTTCCTACAACGGCGCTGACTGGACTACTTCACAGTGCGAGACATCGTTGTCGAGTCTGCATTGGCATCCCTTCCAGGAACGCTATGCGTATCACTTCGTTGCACTGATGCCCGCAGTCTGTCGACCAAGTGGGGAAGTGCCCTCATGGATATTGTCAAGCAGAGCCCATCAATCTCCACAACGCTGTCAAACACGATTCCATTCAAGCAGTTCATAACCGGCGTCGACAAATGTATATGGTACCAGGTCATGGACTCCGCGACGACTGAGTATGAAGACGTACCCCTCTCGGTTCTGACTGCGCTGGAGAAAGACGACGAGAGGAGGAGACTGCTGATGCGTTCAAAGTTACCAACAAAGCATGATATAATCGACAAGATCGATATTGGCGAGCAGTTTCGCGTTCCGGAAGTCGGAATGCTCCCAGAGTCGTACGGAAGACTAGAGAGTCGGAACAAGGTTCGAGGCTCCAACCGACACTTATTGTTCTACGTGGCTTCCGAATTTTCCGCGGACCCTGGCGGTAACAATTCCCAGCTTCAAACGTTCCTCTGGTCGCTCATCACGCAGCTTCTCCTCTGGAGACCCAAGTTCATGGGTCTCTTTCTTGGGCGGTTCGGCATGGCAGGCCCCGGATCCATGTCGTTGGACAACTTACCTGGCGCCGACCGCCTGAGGCCATTCTTACTCTCCCTCATTGAGTTGAACGGAGCGCCGATAGTGCTTACCATCTGTCACGCCGAGTGGATGAATGAGGACTCTCATATTCAATGCCTTGGACTGATTGCTGAGCTCTTCCAGGGGCAATCCCGGGGAAGTGTCTCCGTGCATATAATTGCGAGTGCTGCGAGATCATCAGCGGCACCAAAGTTCATCAACGCTGCACAGATTTTGAACAGAGATACGGAGCGTAGTGGTCAGTTCACTGTTCCCCCTCAAACCTACAACCAAACTAAGGAAGTAACTGGTGGTTTCCAGAATGCCTTGCTGAATTTCAATTCGAGGGTCAGTTCCTACGCCGTAACGAGGTAGGGGCCGCTGACGAAGGCACCAACAACTGGATTTGGACTCATCCATCCTTCGTCTTGTGGTCTCAAAGGCCGTCTGCAGTTCTATGGATCGAGGGTAAAGCCGGCAGTGGCAAGTCGGTCCTGGCAAAGACCATCAGATCCAAGCTCAGCCACCATACCTCTGTGGGGCAGCAGGGCCTTCCGCTACCCCCAATCAGCGATTGGTTTTATAGTACCCGCCATGGTGATATTACTAGGTCGCACACTGCATTCCTTCGATCAGTTCTGGGCCAGATCCTAGAGCAGAACCGAACCTCGTTTCACCATTATGCTGCAATATATCGGAAGAAAAAGGAAGAGCACGAGGAGTGGTTTATTGACGACTACGAGCAGATTCTTAGACAATTAGCGGCGAACGGCGTACGGGCAATCTGTATAGTCGACGCCATGGATGAGTCTGACGACGGCGGCGGCGCTTTTGAACTCAGAGCACGCATCATCGGCCTCATGGCCGAGCTGTGCAGAATGCAGTCTTCGCAGCTAAAGTTTGTCGTCTCAAGTAGGTACACCGCGGACATAAGCCGTGCTCTCCACAAGTACTGGAAAGAAGACGAGCACCTCTCCCACATCCTGTTAGAGAGGGAGAATTCTGGGGATATTCTCACGCTAGTAGAGCACGGACTACTCAGGCTCAGGTCGGCGATGGATTTGTACGAGTCGGACGATGACGAGCGAATGGATATAGATTTCCCGTCGGATCACGGAAACACAGCTTATACTCACGAATCCTCTATACTAAGTCGGATGCGCGGATATCTCATGGAAAGCTCGGACGGCGTCATTCTCTGGGTCAAGCTCACCATGCAAGCATTGACCTCGCGAATTCGCCAGGGGTTCTACAATCTCGAGGTCCTAGAAGCAGAACTCAAATCCCTGCCGCGGGGTATTATTGACTATTACAAGTTGACGGTCCGGGACCTGGAGACTCGATACTCCCCAGAAGACCTTCTGCGGACCAAAACGGCACTCATGTGGGTGGTCGGCGCCAGTTCGGTACGACCTCTGGCGCTTGGCGAGCTCTATGAAGCCCTCTGCATCCCTCTCGGCCCATTCAATAGCGATGTCGATCCGATCACCAACAGCCCCCTGAGGATCCATTCCAAGTCATGGCTTGGGTTTTACCGCCAGCTGAGGGTCAGGTGCGGGCCGCTCCTGGAGGTCATTATGCCCCAAACCCGCGAGTTCGGGGCGAGCTTCCGCGACAACACCGAGATCAGTCCGCACTTCACCATCCAGCTTTTGCATCGAACCGTCAAGGACTTTCTATTTGATGGGACCGAGTCCGGGGCCCTTTCATTTTCCCAGGCGGAGGCAGACGAGCTTGTGCGACAATCGATGCGCCGATATCTAGAACTTGTGATGCCCACAACCCAAACAGCATACTGCCCCGTACCGGCGAGGACCGACTGGGGTGTTACTTCTTTGCATATCACAGCAGAGGCCATGGTGCGGTATCTTGAAGGCAAGCACTTGCTCGAGTTTGTCTTGACAGCCATCCCAGAGGGTGAGGTGATGCCACACTTGATGATCTTTGAGAACAGCTTCTCCCCGCCTCTGATGGAGCAGACGACGGTGGGCTGGGACGATGGATTGCGCCAAGTATCGTACTTGTACTTTGATCACGCCTGCCGTGAGGGTTTGAGGAGAGGCATGACCAACCTGCTTACCATCTCGTCCATCCTCCTCGTCAGCTGGCCCACTCTTCTCAGATATGGGGCGCTGGCCACGGCGCTCAAGATGTGCACCAATAAGTACGCCGCGAACGGACCCAGCGCGGCGCGGGACCCAGACGTCGGTGCCAGCGATCAAAGCAGTACTACGTGGGCGAGTCGTTCGCAGCGACGAATGGAAATGATGGAAGCAATTGAGACCATGACTGCCTTCTCGAACTGCGAGCAGCGCATGATATGGGAGATCCTGTCACGTACACCTCCCATGATCCCGTCAAACCAGGCTCTCCGTGCTGTTATAGAAAATGCCGAGATATCGCACGGCAGGAGGCGACGTGGCAAGGAGGGAGAAGGCACCTTCGCCACCGCCGCCACCACGACGGTTTGGGACGAATGGCGATGGCGATTATCTGTCGCTGCGACCCCAGCTCGTTGGCGCCCATCTTGCCAAACAAGCTGACGAGGCGACACTCCCGTTGACGGACGATGCTTCTGACGAGTTTGAGACTTTTATCCGGCATTATATACTCGATTAGTCCCTGAAAACCTTGAGGGGCAAATACCGTGCCTTCGAGACCCGACCATTGGTTGATCCAGTTATTCCATTGTCCAATATGCGCCGGGGGTATTCAGATCCAGCCAATATGCAAAAGGCGTGAGCAGTTTTCAGCATTCTAAAGGCCGAGATCAGTCATTGCGACTTAGTATATCAGCTTCGCGTGAGTAGGTATGTATTATACTCCCTATCTACCGAACCTTTCTTTGAGATGATGAAACCATCTTTGGAGGTTGTAACCGACAACTTGTGGACACGATAGGGTGACAACTCCACCATCAATCTTAAGATATATGCCGTGGCTTGAGTTTTCATGTCCGAGTTGGAAGTCAAGGCTAGGAAGTACTCCTGCGGGCAAAGAGCCTGCAGCTCGTGATATCAATCTCGCCGAAAGGGTTATCCTGCGGTAGGTTCTCAATAGGAGATTCTTTCTTTTTGATAGATTCGAGATAGAAGAGTTGGGTTACCCAACTGCCACGTATCTTGGATCTGGTCAGATTTCCCCAACGGTGCACGACCCCCCAACCCGAATGCACAGAAAGTGCCGGACATTCATGCGGCGGAGGAGGTCGAGGGAGCTTTTGTCCGGTTTATGAAGCGCGAGAACTAGAGTGGCTGCCCCAGCGTCCAGGTAGGACAAGGAACAAGAGGGTGTGAATCAATCGTGACCGATTCAGTCAGCCGTCGACAGCTTATTAAACCTCGGCCAGGACTTTGGAGGTTTTAAATTTAAAGCTTTATTATAACACTTTTTTCAATTATGCTTTAATAAAGACCGGATCTCCCCGTCTTAATTTAGTCTACGAAAAAAATCGAGACTTTTTTTTTTTTTTTTTTTTTTTTTTTTTTTAACAATTACGAAAATTATTATTCGATAAAATTCGAAAATATTATGCAAGTTACGATATTAATACGTTTTATATACTTACGTATCCCTCCTATCGGTTTTAACTTTTTAATGTATATCTTTTTTATTTTAAAACGTATTAGTTGCTAATTGTTAAAACTTAATACAACGTTATTATATATATATTATTAAAAAGGGGTATTTTTTTAAACTGTTCTTACAACGCGTTTAAATTTATTAAAGCGTTTGATAATATTGGAATCGAATTTACGAAAACTGGCCTTATTAAATTTTTACAATAGGTTGTTTTAAAATTCAAAATTCTTAAGTTAAAGTAATTTATTATTTTTATTCGAAATCGTATTTTTAAAAGAAACCCGCTGAAATAAATATCGAGAACTTTAAAACCTCAACAAATTCAACAATACAAATTACGTAAAAAGAAAGCATTCTATTAACTGGAAAAAAAGTTAATGGAATAATATAATTAATAACGGCCGAAAGCAATTGTTATAAAAGAGTTAAAACGAAACAACGAAAGTATAATATCTACGACAAACCCGGATATTATACGCGTATTTATAAAGAAATTATAAAAGCGTTAAGCGAAAAGTATTTTAATTAATTCTAATTTATTATTACGAAATAAGAAAAACTATTAAAAGAACGTGTCGATTATAAAAGCTTTTTTAAAATCTTATAAAAATTAAATTAATAATTATTTTCAATTTTCAGTGAAAAAGATGTTATTATTAAATATTCATTTTATCCGCAAATTAAGTTTTATATTGTACATATATTAAAATATCTCTAGAAAAGGTTGAATTTAAACAAATTAATTAATTTTCAAATTTTCGTATTTTAAAAGGAAAATGAGAAAAAAGAAATTCGTTAACGGACGGCAAAATCGGCTTCGACGGTTACGTTTCGTGCTGCTTTAAATTACGGCGTACGTACGTAATAACTCCAAAAAACCGAAGCGAGTTATAAATTAACAGCCTAGTTACAGTTACGTATGATATGGTATTACAGCGCGGAACGGCTCGCGATAACGAGTTCCTGTCCGGATCCGAGCCCCCGCTCGTCGGCGCCCCCGCCGGAGCCCCCGCCGGAGCGCAACAAAAATGGTATTAAGCATACTAGGCCGCAAAGGCGTCATTCCCGGGCGATAGCGACAACATCTCACGACTTAGTGACTGACACCGAACAAGAATCGAGCAAGGGAAAAAAGAAGAAAAAGAAGAAAAAACATACAACACCAGGGATTCGCTGGTCGTCACCGACCCAACTACTAATCTGGCGGTATCTGGCTTATCTAGGGGAGAGCGGACGGGATCCCGAGTTTTCCAGATCCTATGGTCGTATGTGATGGATTGTGTCGCTATTTTGTAAGATATACTCAGAACAAGTGTGTCCGATTCCTCCCTTAGAATCATACGCTGCGACTCCTTATTCATTTTTAGGGGTGCGTTCCAGGGGCCTACGACCTAGGCCAATGTATAAGCTGAATGGAACGGGCCATGAGCGTCGGGCTAACTGTTGGAGGTGTAATTAAACGGTAAGAATATAAGAAAAGGGTTAGATGGATAAAGGCTACCCAAATAAGGCTCAAGCGGCAGGATTAATAGACGTGAGGAGGCAGCTTCGGGTGGTGACCTTATATATCCGTAACGTTAAAAATCGTACCGAGTTCCGGTATAATACAAGCTATTGCATACCGCAGCATGCGAATACGGCTAACGAAATAGGCCTTGGCGGAAAAGGGGGGAGGGCTATGGTGGAGACCGGGCCAGCGGGGGTAACCAGACGACATATATTTTGTAGATAATGTAACCAAGACCTAATGTGAAAGGAGTTTGTGGCAGCGAAGTGGAGACCGCGCTTATCAACAAAAGTTCATCCCGGAATATAAAGTCGGACGAGACTTATTGACGAACATCTCATGAACTTGTTTCGCTCTAGCTAAAGGTGGTGGTGGTCATTCCAAGCCGCAGTTGTACTTTAGACACAAATACGAGGGCTCGCTCCAAGCCGACCTGACGTTCAGTCCTCCGAAGAGTTGGTGGTAATACTGGTTGACGCCCGATCTCTTACACCTACGGAGACGCCGCATCTCGATACCACATCCCGTAGAACCCCGAAAGCGGCCCGGCGGGTGCTAGGCTAACTTGGAGGTCGGTATCTGGAGTAGTGGTCACTTGAGCAGATTATTGGCCTTGGCCGAGAGTTGAGTTATTGTTTCAAGGTGCTCTTGACTAAGTAATGCCCTTTTTTGGGGGATCGAGCTCTACATCTTGCTGAATGTCACGTACAGGTAGTGATCTCCCGGCAGCCGATGGATGGCCATGACTATCTCCCATGAGTGGAACGATGTATCTATTAGCAATACACTAAGAGGGGCGCATGCACTACGACTCGCATGGGCAACAAGCAAAAACAAGTATGTTAACTGATACCCTCATCCCTGCATATCGACTCCTTGTCTATGACGCCGTTTGAAGACGGGCGCACCCACCGCCCCTTTCTCCTCTTAGTCTTTTCCCCTTTTCATCCTCTGGTGACTCCGGGCTCAGGGTCCCGAGCGGGTCGGTGGCAAGCATCGCGCTCCGTCCAACTCGGACAGTTGGCGTCGGCGCTCCGCACCTCTCGCAGCGTCGAGCTCGGCCTTGGGCGCCACAGCCCACTCCGTCCCACGAGCCACCGCCGCCGCGCCCTGCAGCTCGGGCTTGCGCTCGAACGCCACCGCGTCGCCATCGGAGTGCTGCACCGAAGTGGCTGGGGTATCGTCCCCCGCGCCGACAGGCTTTTCGGCCCTCTTCAGTCTGCGGACGAAGAAGAACAAGCCGCCCAGGATCGCCACGAGCACGAAGACCACGGCGCCGACCGCGATGCCGGCCACCGCGTCGATCGAGAGGACCGGGAGCGCGCGCTCGTCGGGGATCGCCGGCGGCGGGGGCGGCGCGTGGGTGTCATCGCCGTAGCCCGAGTTTGTAACTTGCTGCTGTGCCGCCGAGAGGCCCGTCGTCAGCACCAGCGGGAAGACGTCGTGGTATACGGTGGCGCCGTACTCGACGGGCTCTGCCGAGACCCCGGCAGGCCAGGTGTACGCGTCGCCGGTGGGGAGGGAGAAGGGCGGGTCCCACGTCATCCAGATCTCGGTCTTCTCGGTGAGGACGCTGGCGCAGCGGCGTCCGGGGTCCTTCCCGTCGCCGCGGGGGGCCGCGGGACACGTCCAGGCGCCCGGCGGGCAGCACCAGGCCTGGGGGTACGCGGTGCCGTCGGCCCCCGTCACGGTCGTCGTGCACGCCGTCGTCCAGTCGGAGACGCAGGCGGTGCCGGGGTAGGCCAGGGTCGGGTCGGCGTGCGCCAGCGACGCCATGCTCGGCTCCATGGTGAGGCCTGGGAACACGTCGAGGTAGCCCTCGGGGAAGCACTCGGTCCGGTACCCGAGGGCCGGCGTCCCGGCGCGCGGCGAGGAGTGCAGCGCCTCGCACTGCAAGCCCGACAGATGCTGACGCGAGGACAGGTAGTTCAGGTAGGTGAGCTGCCAGCAGTACACCGATAGCTCACAGGCCCCGCCCTGCGCGGCCGCGAAGGGCGTCGTCTGCGGCGGCAGCGTTATGGCATGCGTCGCGCCGAGGTGCCCGACTTTGCTGGTGATTAACGTCGACATGTCGAGGATCTTAGTAGCACCCTTGACTTGACTAGCTACTCGAACGGGAGAGCAATCAATAATCTGAGCAGGCATGAGGGGGATGGGTATTCCGACCTAGCACTCGTTGTATATAGGATTTGGAAAGCCCGGGAAATGCTCGTCCGGGCGTGTTTGCTCCGGTGGAAACACGGTATCACTCCCAGCAGCACTTGAATCACCAAATTTGGACCACTAGGCCGCAACTTCCATCCCACGAGATCACATGCATCGCCCATGTACGACATCTTACCGCAATGAATATGTTTCCACATGTGGCTCTTTTGACCCGAAGCGGGATCCCATATTGCGGCGTCGTAACTTAAGATCATGTTCCCGGCGGGTAGGTACATAGGTAGGTACACAGAAAAGGCCTGCCCATCGTAACTAGACATATAGAAAGACCACTGAGCAACCGTCGCAATGCGATACCATACGGGATTCATCACGACGTTCAGATCCGTAGGGATTTTCCTGATGAGAAGAGGGTGGATTATATATGGACTCTCCACCGTCTTAAATCTGGAAAAATTTTTTTTTTTGGCGTTTATTTCGTATCCTCAATCTCTATTTCGGGTGCTGTCATGAAGTATGGCAATGTAACTGCGGGTGTCCTAAGATGATCGAGTACACGGTAGGTCCAGCACAGCAGATTCGTACGTCGCCGGGAAGCTCCGACGTCTGGGACTGCTGTTGAATATTATGGAGCAATTATAGCTTTACGATACGTAGTCTCGGTATCTCTACCAACGCTTTTCTCGTTTCGCTAGTTGAGCAGTTGTTCCGGCTTTAAGCCTTTCATGTCTTCCGGTTCCAGGACGCATCCTCCCTACCTGATTGCTAACACTACAACAGCCGCTGCCGGAAAGACCAGCACTTTAGACATCTCGCAGCAACTTGACATCCGAATAAGCCACATACGGCGCTGGTCACAAGGCACATAAATCGTGGCACTGTAAGGCTTCGTAATAACTCTCAATTCTGTCAACGCAACACACAGACTAGGTAAGCAAGGGAGACGAGTAGTCAACCTGGCTTACCTACGCTTAAGTAAAGAATGAAACATTGCGCTGGCATGCGCAATTCAGCAACCTGCAAATAACAACTCATCTAAGTCTCAATCTGTGTGCTGAGATGTCTCCTCAACTTCACAGAATAGTGTGCCAAGGATTGGTGTGCCAATTGCCGCTAGTATCACAGAACTGCCTGTCGCACATCAAACGGACTTGTCAAGGCTGAACTGACATGAACCGCTGAGAGACTGACGCGCTCCTAGCCACCTGTCCGGCTGGGACTGGGCAGCCACCACGTATGATTGGTTCTACCTGTCGATGTTTCCCCAATTTCAACCCAGCCGGGATCGAGGGCTTCGTCGTCAGTAGCGAAACCGTCGTACTGGCTGGACTTCGACCATCGAGCACCCTCCAGGTAAAGTCCAACTATACCGATGGAGCCGAGTTAATTGACCACAGTCTGCTTCCAACCCATTGTAAGGCGTGGCCACGGCATATGTGCAGTTCTGCGTCCGCTTCCGCCGTCTCTTGGGTAGCATATGGTTTTTTTTTTCGTACGCGGTCGTGGTTATCAGGGAATCCTAAATGAAAGAATGGGCAGTCATCATTAGCTGCTGTTCTTGAGCAATCGCCGTTCCCTTAGCCCTTTGTGCGGCTTCTGCGGTTGGTCGATTTGAGTTTGCCGATCTGCAGACGCCATAGAACACTTGCTCTGTGCACGCTCATCCCTTGGTAGGGATGCAGACTCTTCAACCTGCATGTGGGCGACAGGTTGAGCCTTGCTGATAGACCTGTCTTCTGAGGATCCTTTGTTTTGGCGGGTTTTGTCATACCAGTCAACATCACTGAGTTGCAACCGGCGGACACGTTGTCCGCCGCGATCTTTGCCTGATTTATCCAGGCGATTGGGGTGATACGTTTGTTTCTCGTGACCTGGTATTGATGCATTGTGAATATTTGCGTTTGGGTTAAGCGGGGATCGGTATATATCACCATCTTGGTCTTCGCTCTCGCGAAGGTCGTAGTTGAGCACCAGATTCTTGATGCGCTGCTGCTCCTCTCGTTCCGCTTGCTGCTGTGTCCTCATAGCAACGGCGAATGTGGAGTCCGACGGGAGCGCGACAGTACGGGTCTGCTATGTCAGCTATATTCAGAGAGCGAAGCTGGGGGACACCAACCTGTTGGCGGTTGCCTTTCTTCGTCAATAGCGAGAACGCCATTGTGCCAGGTCCGTTCTGGCCATTCTTCTTCTCGGTATCGGTTGCTGTAGAGGTTTCGCGAGTTTTCGAGCGGACAGGCAACGGAACATCAAAGAGCGGTTTCCGGTCGAATTTTCGGGACTCTAAGCTTTCAGCCATCATCTTGGCATACTCCCGTTCAAAGTCCGCTTCATCCTCGGGGTCAACCTCTTCCGCCTTCCTTGTAACCACGATCGCTTCGTCTTCAGACTCGGAAGCCCGGGGCGACTGGGGTTGACTGTCGATCTGCTCATTCAACATAATGTCAGCGCCAATCAAGTGGAAAGTCGGCATCAATAAGGACTTACCTCGGCCTCGTCGTCTTCTCCGGATTCGCTTTCTTCCTCATCTCCCTCGGCTTCCGGGAGTACTATGTCGCCATCAGCCTCAGCGCCTTCATCCTCGGACGATGAGTCACTAGAAGCGTCATCCTGATCGGCACTCTTATCCAGCCCTGCGTTCTTCTGGTCTTGTACGATTGCAAGCTGGAACGCTTTTGAAGCTTCCTCCAGGTTGGTCGCCAATTTCCACTGCGGTCGAGTCAGAGAGAAGGTGTCTTGAACGATGAAATCAATATCCATAGGGAGTGGATGCTTCGTGTGAATATAGTACTGGTTTCCCGTCAGTATGGCGGTCGAAGGACATCTCGTCAATAGAGCACACCTGAAGGAAAGAGAGGAAATAATCGAGTTTCTTTCCTGCAGCACCTCGATTGAAGAACATGCCACAGGTTTCAAGGATCGTAGCGACCAGACGGATGCGGAAATAATCATCTGGCAGATCGAAAGGGTTGAGTCGCCCTGGAATAGGGGCACCACCTAGCCGAAGTATAAGCCCACATTCCATCATGCGAAAAGTGACTAGGTTTGGCCCACCATGTCCAAATGTCATGATCTTATACATAGTGTCGAAGATCACAGGATGTTCAAGCATCCGGTAGTTGTAAAGCTCGCCGAGATACTTGACTTCCGCAATGCGCCTCTGATTGAACTTGAAATCGTTCTGCTCCAAGCCAAAGTTGATGGATTCGATCACATTGTCAATCACCATGACAGCAAAATCGGGGTGATACCGGTATATGGCGCTTAGAAGTATCGCAAGGATGTGGATGCTGCCGTACTTGACCTTGCCGGGCCTCGAAAAGACCTTCGCGAGAATATCCACAACCTATGAAGTCCTTAGTGTATTCTTGCCATAGATTAGGGGCAGATAATTACCTCTGGCTCTTCCCAATGCAGCCGACGAATCTGCTTAAGGATCTTCGTATAATTTCGCTTCGTCAGATCTACATAGATGAGCTTACGAATGAAAAGTTCCGTAGGAGTTCGTTCCTTCTGTTGGATCGAGGCCCTTTCCGGGGGATCCACGTAGTAGACAGCATTCTCGATAAGCATACGCTCCGGCTGGCCGATGTGCTGCACGGATTTCTTTCGTTGAAGCGTCTCCAGGAAGGTAGCCATGCGCGGTGATGTGTCCGCGTTCCGTAGGAGATATCGTCCGCAGTTTTCCAGCAAGTTGCAGATAATCTCAATGTTCATCCGGGAGAAGTCGTCAAGGCTAACCTTCAGACAATGAAAGACGACATGCTCGGGGACGACACCAAACTTAGTTAGCTCGGCAAGATAACGAATGTTACTGAGCCGAACTTGACCAAGGAAATCCTTGTCCTTGCGACGCTGAAGACTTCGGAATTCAGCATCGAGGTACTCGACAACACCTTTAGGGACGTCCGGCATGTATCTACCGAGAGTGGCTACAAGCCGTGACCAGAAAGGGAGAAGATCTGTACGCCCCTTTGGGACCTCAGTTAGAGCCTTCACGAGTCGATTGCGGGAAGCTTTCGAGTTCAAGAAACAGAAATCGACAGCTATTTCATCAGTGGTGTCCTTGTTTGTAAGCTCAGGCAATCGAGCCAATATAGCATCAACCTGGGCACCAATGGTCTTATTGGCGATGGCCGTAGATTGATCATCCGCAGGCTCCGAGGGCTTAGGAGTCTCTGAAGCTTCCGGTGTGTCCACTCTCTTTCCGACTTGTTCATCTGCATCCGGTTTCTTCTTCTTCCCGTCTTCAAGAAGCATACCAGGCACTTTGCCCTTCAAATCGACCAGGTTTTCATAGAAGCGGCGTTCATCCTCGTCTTCCCAAATGCCCGCCCCGTCGCTCTGTCCCCGTAGGTACTCTCCTGTCTTGACGAGACCGATGGATCCGTTAGAAGCAGAAAGACCATCCCCAGCTTCCTTGAGGTCGGGCATCTCGGCCCCGATAGCTTCAGCTATTACCTGAGCATTCGATACTAGACGCTCTTGAGCTTTCAACAGGCGCTCAAAGTTGGCTTGACGATCCTCGAAAACCTCTCCGGATTTGACATAAGCCTCGGAGTTCCGGCCTTTCTGGGTGACTATGTTCTTCTGGTCTCGTAGTATGTGGGCTTTGACGTCGTCAAAATATCTTTTGAGGATATTCCTGAAACGCTCCTGTATTTCTGGACTGGCAAATGAAGAATCGTCGGAGTCCGAGCCAATTTCGATATATCGACCGTTATCATCAGAAGGGTCCTCGGCGGATTTGGTAGCGCCATCTTCCTCCACAGTCTTGCGACCATCGGACCCAGCGGATTTCACGCCCAAAATATCCCAGCTAAACGACTTGACGAAGATGACAAGCAATGGTAGATTGACATGTTCCCGGTCGTGTCCCAAGAGATCCTTCAAGACCTCGAGAGGAAACGGTTCAGCGCCTCCTCCCTTTGAAGAACTAGTCGATTTGATCTTTAACTCGGCGTTCTTCCCGCTAACTCCACGTGTCGCATCATCCGGCTTGACATCGTCGAGGGTCCTCAACACACCCAGAAGCCAAAGTTCCGTGATAACTCGCAGAAGGGCTCGTTGCCGCACTAGCCGGTCTTTCTCCTCCTTTTCGCGGACTTCGGGAGGCAGAGTTTTCAAAAGACTCTTGTCCGGCGTTGCCATACCCTTGCCCAACAGCCATCCTAGATATTCAGTGAATTCGTCAGGACCGAACCGCTGGTGCAATGCACTGACGATCTCGACAGCCGCCTCGATCTCTCCAGGACTTTTCAACTTGGTTAAACCTTCGTAGCATGCTGAGACGATCTCGGAGAGGTATTTATGAAGGCTCAAGGTCCGAATTTCTTGCAGGAAGGTGTTCAGGGTTGCCGGAGTGATGGCGGTACGGAGTCTCTTGATGAAAGCGGTGTTCTTCTTGAGAGACGAGTCAAGAGACGGGTTGACGGGAAAGACATCTGTGCAGGGCCTGTGAGTCGCATACTGTGGAGGTAGTGGTATTTGGCTCGATGACATACTTTTCTCGTCGTTCCAAGCACGTTGGTTGAGCACTAATAGCTCGCCTAGAGTAGAGAAGCAATATCAGCTAATGAATATGGTATAGCGTGCAGGCAAGATCATGGGTAGGCCTACGTCGCCGTGAGCGGTCCATTCTGGACAACTCGAGTGGATATCTATGGTGATGAAATTCAAGGCTACATTCGCATCGGCGGCTGACAGTTACCACTGCTAAGGGGTAGATGACCCTAGATAGTGGTAGAAGTGACACGGCGGATCAGCCTCGGTCGGCATCGGTGAAAGTTGATGGCACTCTGCCTTGTGAACCAAGGCAAGGCGTTGTAGTTGATGCGGCCAGGATTGAAAAGGCTCCGCCAGAAAAAGGAAATGGTTTAGAGAATCCAAATTGCGAATATCGAGGGGTTGCGGCAAGTCCGTCGAATGGGCGAAAGAGAGAACAAGGTGCGCTAAGGTGAAGGAAGGTTGTGAAGCCGAAAGCGCATTCATCAATATGATGTCTCTTCACTGAAGCTGAATTGCCGCCCAATGAAAGGAGCGATCGGCTAATAGCCTTGGAAGCCACCTGTGTAAGGGTCCTGCAAGTACTTACTGGAGGTGGTTTTTGCTAAGTAGGTACCTATGAATGCACTTCTTCCTGCGTATATTGTGATGTACTTCGCTGTAGTTAAGTACCTAAGGTAAGTAGTAGCAGAGTACGGCGTGTTAGTACCTTGCAAGCACAACGTTGAACTTTTAGGTTTAGTATTTAGCGTCGGTAAGATAGGTAAACGAGCTGAACTCAGATTTTAGTAACCTTGTTGTCACCATATCCTGAATTTTCGGCTTGAATATTTATCAGAGTTATATTCTATGTATGTAGGGAGTCACCCCTTCAGGTTTGGCTACAGCCATTGCAGGCGATGGCGGCGGGGTGATTTGATCGCAATCATGAGGCTAGCCTGGTGCTTATACGTCTCTACACCCATTGACCCCACCATCATGTTAAGTCTCATTGTCTGCATTATCCACGGACGCTCGTTTAATGGTCACCAAGGGTCTCCTTCTAAGCTCGAAAAGTTTACCTACAGGTTGAGGCTAGTAGCAATAAGGTAGGAGGAGTACATGTGCTCAAGGGCCAACGAAGAAGACATCGAAATCGACGAAAGAAGGTGTCCTCGTCTTATCTCAAATCTTGCGCAGCTCGTGGGAATCCGAGGTAATGTACTCATAGAGGTGGGGGATATCATCCAAGGATATCTGTGGACTGTGGCTGATTCGAGTCCGGGTGTCGATTAAGTTACCGAGCAATTGGTGTTATTCCCTTCAGTTAGAGGCGGCTTGGCGACTTCCTCGTTCTCAATTGCTAGCCTGAACATGTAGAGCCTTCGTCATCTGTGCATCCATCATCCTCTTATGTGGTGGTTGATGCCAGCCATTGAGGTCGAAGCGAGGGCGAAGGCTCTACTCTCAATCTAAACTCCCTTAAGTTCGAATTTCCTAGCTTAAGAGGTTGAAACACACCGACTCAACTACGCCGCGCCCGTTTTGATAAATGAATTCATAACAAATCCTTAGCCGTCGCCACGTAAATATGATGGGTCGACTTACAATGTAGTCTAACTCTTCAATAGCACTCGCCAAAGCCCGACTATTTGTTTCCATAAAAGGTATAATGGGGCAATGGCCGTAAAATGTTGCGTTACCTAAACCTTTGTCATTTGCGGTGGCTTGCCTATCACAAAGCCATCTTAGTTGCGACCTTCTTGATATTCGATCTACTTCGAATATGGACATTTTTTTGTGGTCCCATGCAAGGTACAGCCTTAAGCTCTAGTGTGGGTGACCCACCTTTGGAGTGCACCCCCCTTTGGAGGCCAAATCCTACCTAATCGCTGGGATTTAAAAATAACATAACAAAATAACAAAAATAGGTATAAATATGAACTTTTAAATATTGTAAAAAAATAAGATAAAGGTTAAGTTACTCATATTTAAAACTTAAAATACCCCATAGTTAAATTTATATATTGATTATAACCAGTTTATAAAATAGTACATTAACGAAAAAAAGCTTAAAAATAAAATATAATAGAAAATATTAAAATAATATAATGGTAATATACTTACTTTAAAGTAATAATTTTGAAAATAATTAAAACAAAAATTATTGCGTATATGTAATTTAATATTTAACTAAATGTTAAATTATAAATATTAAATTTAAATATTTATATATTTATATATTAATAAATAAAACAATAAAGGCTTATAATTAACCTTATAAAATAAAAAACTTTCGATATAATTTATTTAAAAAATATTATATAGTTTAAACCTT
>QJNV01000394.1:0-56109 GCA_004155935.1 Monosporascus sp. GIB2 | reverse complement strand
ATATGTTAACGTTGTTTTGTTATTGAATTTCTAACAATATGTCCCTTTGGAAGTTCGAATTCAGGAAGTGGGTAAATTCAGGATGTGGGTGGGGGACACTATTGGTGGCGTTCAAACCCAGTCATTTCCAGCAGCCTGTTGGTCTCGTGCTTCGAATACCCCAGCAGGTCTTCTAACAAGGCCAACAGGCAACAAAAACATTTGTACAAATTGCTAGATACGCATTCGACCGCCTGTTAATATCTCATACATGTTCAACCTTGAATCTTGCAGGCGAACAAGGCCCTGAAACCGATAGCCCATTACCCCCTAGGTGTTCGCTGGGCAGCCCGCTCCTGGCGTTATAACCACCCAGGTCTGTCCAACTGCTCATCTTATTTCAACAACTGGTCACAAACGCTATCAGCATATGTTTTCGAATGTCAGTCGTTAACTGCACACCTTGTATTATGCATACAGTGCTGGAGGTAAACCATGGTCTGTACTTAGTCGAGACCCAGGGTGTGTATCTAAGTACCTATGCCATCTTAATCATGCCGTATCTTCGAAGTTGGTGCGAGCTGGTCAATGAAACTGTTTATGGTAGTATGGGTCTCAACGGAGGTCTTTCCCATTAGGTAATACGGTGATTTGATTTCAATTCAACAGTTAACTTGGCTTCCTTCCACTCAGTAGGTCATGCCTTTCTCTCATCTTTCATGTCCATATCATCCATTCAAGATTCTCCCCATGTGAGTCACTAAACTACATACCACTACGATCTCAACCAGCCTTCCCTATGATTTACTACCACTGGGTGTTTTTATTCTTTATGAATCCATCCATCTACACATTTGTTGAACAGGGTGATTGCCTTGCTTCAATCTCATCCAGTGTTCCGTAAAAGCCCTCATGGATATAATCCAAATTGATCAAATTTATGCGGGCATCTGGCGACGAACCCAATCTAGTAAACTATCATACAGGATGGATGACCAAACGACCCATTCTCGATCTCCCACCCAGGTCAAGCTTGATGTGAGCGCATATCCTTGTCACGCACGCTTTCCAAGTCCTAATAAAACCCCTTCAGCGTGACAGACTGTTATCCCAGCAAGGATCCACGCCCATGATTATTAATTCTCATGAGCTGGTGGTCATCTCGAGTGAAGACGAGGACGAAGCAAGCAAGGATGATGAAGAACCACCTGCATCAAAGATTCCGAAGAAACGCGGACAGCTATCCGTGCCGGCCGTGAAGCCAGCGAAGAAGCCCAGGATTGCACCATCTAACGCATCATCATCTTCATCAGCACCGCTTTCCCGATATGGCTCCTGTGCAAAAACCGCTAGAAACAAGACTCCCAAAGAGTCTCACAAGGACAATAAAAGACTCCGAACTGATATCGAAAACCTTCAAAGAGAGTTACAGCAGGCACAAAGAGACACCGTGATTTTGGCAGAAGAAGTTTCGAAGACTCAAGCAGAAGCGGCTACCGTCACCAAACAGAATGATGCCATTCAGAGGCAGATTGAAGAGCTCCGTGCCGAGCTTGAGAAGAAGGAAGAGGTGATTCACGACTTATCGCAAGTCAAGGCGAAGCTCGAAGCTGCAGAAGCCGTCCTGTTTGCGAAACAACTGGAATTGGACTTCGCTGCGGATGCTAGCCGACAGTTGGCCGATGCCCGAGTTCAACTGGAGAACAGGGATAAACAACTTGCAAGGTATGACGAAGAACTGGCTTCCTTGAACACAAAACTCTGCCAACAGAACGAAGGGTTACTCTCAATACAATCGGCAC
Organism: Monosporascus sp. GIB2; assembly: GCA_004155935.1. NCBI lineage: Eukaryota > Fungi > Ascomycota > Sordariomycetes > Xylariales > Monosporascus > Monosporascus sp. GIB2. The sequence goes on along the minus strand of QJNV01000394.1, from coordinate 54,328 downwards.
TGGCTACCGCCGAATGCGAAAAGATTACAGCAAAACAAACCGTCATTGATGTTACACGGGAGAAGACTGCTCTAATTGTCGAAAACACAGAACTGTCATCCAAAATCAACAGCCTCGAGAAGAACCTCGAGGACGCTCAATCCATTATCGGCAGGCTTAAAGAACACACGGACAATTGTGGTCTTCTCCGCCAACCACACGAGGTCCTCGAAGCCGACCTCAAGTTCGTCAGGGGGATCTTAGAGAAATATGAGAGGCCTGAGTAATGGGGATGGGGATTTTACGAGAACATACTCACGTAAATGTGAGGCCCAGTGACCATATACCTCGTATATGACTAATAATCCTACGCAATAGTGTAAATTTTGACCCTTGCAATAGGTATAAGTTGTCCTGGACACAATGAGTCAGAGTGGTGCGAGTGTAATCATAGCTATATTAGCGGAAGCGGCATCAGACCGGAAGGTGTTAACGAGCACTTAAACGTACAGAACGTATCCAGTTGTTTGTAAGTGCGATGACATATTCCGAGGACCGTCAAACATCAACGCCGGCGGACCCTGTTTTACCAGCATGGTCGGGCCGAAAACACCGACTTTACAGTAATCGGACCAGAGACCTGGAGATGCACCGCCGCTAACAGGGTGGAAACCTCCTCGGGCGATCCAGCGCCTAACAGGCTGACTCGCCTCGTCTTAAGCAATAATTAAGTACGAAAGTTTTAAAGCGATAGCATAGAAGCCATTACGGACCAGATCGCTTCAATAAAAGGCTCAAGGGCTAATCCGTTGTCAGATACATTGGTTGTAGCTACCGTCAAGGGGTAATTAAATTCTGGGAGAAATGTCCATATATAGGTGCCGGCCCTCACAAAACGAACAAAGGTCAGGAAAAGGTCATCAATCATCGAGAGCTGTCCCTGTATGCCCCCTTCGAGCCCCTTTCTATCCGGTGGTTAGTCCTACACTTCTGACACAATATCCTAGCCCCCAGGATATGTGGAAGTGGCCCCACCCAGACTCGCCATCTCACACCACCAACTTCATGCCGAGAGTGCCAGCAGATGTCCATCCGCTCCATCGGTGTGGTTGGTAGCATGAATTGCAAAGCGTCGGCCTCCGCTTACAACCCATCCCCGACTTCAGCAGGCCCAGCTCCTCACCAATTGACGGCAGCCCCTCCATCGATAAGATGCTTGAATCGCCCTGCTTAAATACCTTGTGCATATCCACAGTCCCTGCTGGACACGTAGCTAGGATCTTCACCGCAGGCAGCATGGACTCGTCTCTTGTAAGATCCAGCAGAATTCCAGCACTCGCCGCATATCGGCTTCGTATCTGCGGTCCTCGTAGATGCTTATATCTTCCAAGGCGCAGACGACCGTCACATTTTGTGGTAAATGTCGAGCCCGCCACCCAAACAGCGCGCACACGGCGTCGATATCTGCTTCCCTCAGCTTCTAGGTTGACATCTTGTTTCCGAAAGGTCGCGTTCCTGGAACGTTGCTGCGGAAGCTGCGCGGTCAGGCTCCGGATCATGGCGTCATCCCCAGTGACGCATCGCCCTACTCGACGTGTCGGCCGCAGAAGAAAACGAGAGGCACGAACCTGGTCCTACCGCGTAGGCGCTGCATGATGGAGGCAGATATCGGAGACATGGTGACCCTGGCTTGCACCGTGTCGGCGACCACGTGACCCTGGATGAGGAGTTCGCAGGATCTGGCGGACGTAAGCCCAGGCTTGGAATGCGCCGGACTTAACAATCCGATTTGCGCGGCTGCAGTATCTCAGGGGAATAGCCTCGCCTGGCTCTATTAAGGTCTCGGTGTCCATCTTGTCTAGATCGGATATGTTTAGAGCAGCTAGGAGCTCGCTCACGTGCAACGTTGGTTTCGGTAGAGGTGCCACGGGAATGGGAAAAAGGGGTACGCTGGAGGTGGAGCAGCTGAGGGACACTGGAAGTGATGTGCCTCTGCTCCTTGTTGCTGGTGGTACAGCTGGAACGGTATCTGGAAATATTGAGGTGGCCATACCATCTGCTGGAGTATGTTCCGCGGGTGCTGTTGTGGTTGGTTTGAGGGAAGTAGGTGCTGGGGAGTGTGCCAGGCAACCTGTTGCGGGGGCTGAGGGGACGGCGATCGTGAACGGCTCTCTTTCAGACTGGACCAGGCTATGCAGGTCATTGATTTGGTCTATTACTGCTGTTAGTTAAATTACTGTTAGGCCTCAAGAAGAGACAGATGTTCCTTGCTGTCGCGCGACGATCTGACAGACAATCTCCCGGTTCTTGTCTCCATCATACGCGACTCGCAAATAATTGGCCAGATGATCAACTTTCAGCCTATGGGTGCCATCACCTAGGCGGAGCTTAGCCTTAACAATTTTATTCCCAAGGCCGGACGTAGAATATGGCTAGTTATCCATAGAGCTAGAAGGGGCCCAACCCGACGCGTTCAATGCATTTACATTGTTGTGTCTTATTTGCAAACTAAACTATAATTATCTTCTCCGGCTTGAACAGTTTCATATATGGCATAAAGTCACTATCCCTAAAATTTTCCTCAGACCCTCCAGGACCTGTTTCCTTGACTATAAACGACCCGATGCGTCGAAGACAACCGGAGTCATCATCTGGCTCGACGATAATTCCTTGTATGTTCTGCGTTTCTAGTTGCATCGCAACGAGGACCATCTGAGTGTCGACCAGCGGTATCAGGTTTGGCTGCCCATCAATCCGTAAGGATCCGAGCTCCTCAAAGGCATCCCACGAATCAAGCACCTCCAAGTCATCCCACGAATCAAGCTCCTCCAGGTCATAGACGTCGTTTTTGTCCTTTGCATTCCGTTCTTGGACTGATAGCAGTACGCTCTTTAACAGCGCCACCGGTGCGACGAGTTCCAGCCGCGCACCTCTGGCATGGCCACAGTGTGCGCATTCTTGGCGAGGAACTAGGTTTACGGCTTGTATAAATGGCCACCATGTCCGCTTGAAGGTTGCTTCATCCCAATAGACGGGTTCATCCCGGGCTGCCCAAGACCAGCTGGGGGCGCGATATCCACCACGCGGAAATCGCGATTCTGCGCTGCTGCGCCAGAGAAGACCCCGATGCAAATCGGATTTCCATAGGCCGAAGACGTAACTATCGTCCACCAGTTGCGCTAATGTCGTTGCCATGCCTTCCATTGCCGGCAGCTTATCGCTGGACTGAGTCAGCCTCCTCGATGAATAGAGTTTGACAACTCTGTACCAGCTCGTGAAGTAGACTTCCCTTTCCCCCATCCCCTTGGTTCTAATCTGCATGCTGTCTCTGGACTGCGAGAGTAGTAGCGGGAAATCTGTGCGTGGAGGATAACTATAGCCTGGGCTTTCGACCTCCTGAGACGTGGCGCACTCGTAGTAAATGACGTCCTTTGTGAAATACACAGTCCGGGTAGACAGTAGCATTTCTTGCAGAGTCCAACCCCTTTGGCTCCACTTGCATTCGGAGAGATGCTTCGCGACGCTAGTCTCAAGGGGATAGCGGAAATAGACGGTACCTGTTTCGTCCGCAACGCCTTGCGAACGATCAGGTTGGGTTTCTCTGAAAATAAATCCGAAGCTTGCTCTATAGGACGGCTGGCGGTCCTGCAAAAATCCGTCGAAGGACGAACTCGAGGTTGTAGCGGCAATGGTCAAATATGCCCGGCTGTATATCTTACCCATGGTTGATGCCTCTTGGCTCCAGTCTTCCATGTCATCTTGCACGATGCAGATCGCATCAATCCAGATATATGCCAAGCCAAGAGCTCGTACTACTCGGACGGCATCTTGGAGTGTCTTAGGAAGCTCATCAAACTGGAAACCAGATAGTCTTGAATCAATGTTGCTCTTTGTAGTCAAAAAGCGCCTTTGGCCCTCAGGTATCCGGCCCCAGCAGTAGCTGAGGGCCGCGTATCTTTGGTCATTCGCAAGCTCTCCTTTTATTAGTCGTAGCGCCCCGTCTTTTACTTCCAGGAGGCGAGTGGGCGTGTACCGTGGCAGGGCAGCATAGCAAGAGGAATGTTCGTCATCGCATTTCTGTAACCATTGCCGGATATTGCCAACGTTGGCAGCTGACAGTGGTTCTCTGTTCGCGATAGTCACTTGAACCTTTTCATTAATCCTGTTGCCTGCTGGCTAATGAGGTGCATGTATTTCTGTCATCCATACGTACCTGGTGACATCTGAAATCCAATGTTGTAATGTCTGAGAAGCGGTCGCTTCTTCTCCCATACGTGAACCTCGATAACATGGGGTCGGCCCATTCTATACATCGAAAGAGAAGAACCATGTTTCTTGCTCTCACTTAATAACGAGGTCAAACCGATAAGCACTCGTGTTTTGCTGAGTTTCGAATCTTTCCCTTGCATATGCGATTCTGAGAGTAAGCTGGCTCTGAGAAAGCCACAAAATGTGCAGCCGTGAACAGCACGTTGCTCCATCCTAGGAAATCCCGGAAATATATCCTCATACCGATGGTCAAGCTTGTGATCTACGACAGGGAACGAGAAGAGAGTCTCCGGATCTGGTTCATCAGGGATGGATTCAATCCGGAAAGCGGCGCAGATTGCACAGAGTTTCTGAGAGCGATCATAGTCAGAGAAGGTGAGCGTTGCAATTGAACCCGACATTTGGGACGTGTTTCTTAGTGGGGCATATTTTTTGATGAGGCATGAGGGACATCGTGGTGGGAGATTGGGAGATCACTTAGGAGACAACGAGAAAATAAGTAGTCTAGTGTCCCCCACCCACTTCCTGAATTTATCCACTTCCTGAATCCGATTTTCGCTCCTTTTAACACCCACTCCTTTTATTAACACTCCTAATAACTTAACCCACATAACGTTTCTAAAGCCCCAATTTGAAATGGGGCCTAATTATGAGTACCGCTTGTAGCAGGTTTTAGCAGGAGTTGCTGCAGGCGCTTAATAAAAGGCAACGGTTAAGAAATGGGATATAGCAAAAGTATTTTATTTATGTAAAAAAACGGAACCAAATCTTACGCCTAAGGTTATTAGCATTAATAAATCCTTAACCTTTAATAAGAAAACGAACTGGCGAAATGAATATTAGACGAAAAAGTGAATAGGAGAACGCCGTACGATTTCAAAATACGTTAAATAGTAAAATATATTAACTTATCGAATAAGAACGTTTATTCTTTTAGAAAAGATTAGGATTAACATTTTATTAGCCGGTATTTAACGTTTTAAAAAAATTATAAAAGGTATTTTTTAATATTTCATACGCATTCTTCGACTTTTTTAAATAAAATTCGAAATTTGTAATAGCGATATAAGGTTATTATATATAAATTAAAATTAAAATCGAAGATCGTAAATATAAACGAGATAAACGTATAAAAAGGCGAAATCCGGAAAAGAAGAATAAGTAGAAAAGTTTTTGTAAAATGTAAACTACGAAAAATTTTGAAAGTTATAACTTAAGTGACAATAATCGAAATTATTACGGTTACCGGGCGACGGCTAATATTCGTAATAATCTTTACTAGTTTTATTCTTAAAATTAATAATTTTTACATTGTTTTAAAAATAGAAATATATTTTTTAATAAATCGAGCTATAATAATATTAAAATCGCCTTTAAATCGCTATAGACGGTTTTATTTTGAAACCGAGCTTTAAATTCTAGAAACTGAAAGTTTATTATTTTAAATTAATATATTATCCTTATTATAGTCGAATCTGTAGTGAAATGTTAAAAAAAAAGAGGTACGTTATTCATATACAGTTTTATATAGTTCTCATATTATATAACCGCTTAATATCGGGCTACTCGTTATGCTAAAATAATAGTATTATAATAAAAACGTAAAATATTAGTTTTTTTCGTAGTTTAATTTATTATTAATAAATAACGTTTCCTTAACACGTTTAATAAATTTTAGTAAAAATCTTTTACTACAAGAATATATATTCCAGTTTTAATATAATAACTATTTCGCTATTTAACGCGGATAAACCGTTTTAATATCTGAAAATAATTAGACAGTTCTCGCGTTATTAAATCTCAAACCGAATTAAAACCCGTTAATTTTCAAATAAATATTTTACTATATAATATATACGTATAAAAAGTAAGAATGTCCAGAATTAGTTCCGGGCTATTAGTTTGCAAAAGGTCGTTATCTTTCGTAATATCCATATTTTATTTAAAAATAATTAAAGACTTTAAAACCTATAAGGCGTATTATAACAACTAAGAACTTTATAGATATATTTCTTAAGATTAACTAAACGACGAAAATTAAAAAAGTTATTAAAATTTCTATTAAAAGACATAATCAATACTATACGAAAAACTTTCTAAAGGCGGTTATGGAAATTAATTAGATATTAATAAAGAATATATTATTTTAGTAGCAATTAAAATAAATTATAATGTATCGTTTTCGTTTAAATATTAAACAGTGTTATTAATGATACCCTCGTATTCGGTGTTGTGGATCGATTTAGGAAGTGGGTAAATTCAGAAAGTGGGTAAATTCAGGAAGTGTGTGGAAGACACTAATAAGAGAAAAAGCAAACCCGGCCAAGTAAATATTTTGGAACTGATGTTATGGTGAAATAGGACTAGCCGCGGGATTGATATAGCATATCCGGCGAGGTTCATAAAATATTACCTCGGCTAGCTCAGGCCTTGCTCGCTTGTAGCCTCTTATGTACTACTTTTTTTCAGCCAATCCGAGTGCGTATCCCTAAAAAGAGAGAGCGAGGCCTGAGTCCAAGTTGAAGAAAAGCGGGTTTGTTTTCGGCACTCCTACTAAAATACCGAATTCTTTCAAAAATCCAAAAAATTTAAATGAAAAAATTATTTACGCAACCAAGTAATACCCAATAAGTATGAAACTTCATATACGCATTAAATATAAGGCAACGTACTACACCACCGAGCGAGGGACTTTTTCGCACCTTACAATAATAAATTCAAATAACTTAATAATAATATATCGCATTAATTAATATTAATTAAAACTTTTATAGTTAAACGTTTTTACAACTTTTTTACAAGTACGCGCATTACATCCGGGCTTTGCCGCAAACGCTATACTTCCATTCTTTAGTTTTAACCTTTTTATAATAATTACCTTCAGCTGTTATAAGCTGCATATTTTATTATACCCTTTTTTTCTGATTAAAAAAGCTTATCTCTTTCATATAATAAATATCCCCTTTTTTTATAAAAAAAACCTTTATTTTAAATCTTTCGATGTTTGTTTAAATATAATTAATTTCGCGTAATTAAGTAATGTTTATTTAAGAAAAATAACTTTATATTAAAATCCCTGACTAATTTTTAGTTAAAAAATTAACTGATTTAACGATTTTTATTAAAAATTACCCTAATAATTTTTTTTATAAATAACGTTTATGTTTTATTGCTTTTTAAATATTTTTAAAAGTCTTTTAAACGAAAAACTAAAACTGGCGAAGGTTAATAGTGAGATAATCGGCGTGGACATAATTTAAAAAGAAGGTTCGAGATTAGAAAAAACGGTATTAAAATTAAAGAAAAGGAAATTAGCTTTCGCAAATCCAGATTAAATATTATCAGACGCTATAATAATTTTATACGCGTCGTAAAAGCCGGCAAAATTTTTAATAATATAAATATAACAATATCGTATTAAACTTTCGATATATAATAAATAAATACATTTTAAAAGAAAAAAATAAAATACGGTAAAAGGTTAAGACTTAAACGAAAGATAGACAGATACATAAAATTTAATAATATCGTAATTAACGTAATTTTTTTAAGTTTTATCGAATAATATTTTTCCGTAACCGTCGAAAATAAAATATTGTTTCGATTTTTTATACGCGTTCGAATATATCGATCGAAATATTAAATCTTTTTAAATTTAATTCGTTTATAATTTAATTATTACTATTTAATACGATTTCTTAATTGGTTAATAGTAATATATTATTACGAAATTAGGTCTTAAAGCAATTTTCCCCTGTTATAGTAATAAATAATAATCTTTTTTAACCGTATAAATTAATATCTTAAATAATTATAACTTATTTATTATTTCTTTATTAAATTTATTTAAATGTGTTTATCTTACTTAGTATTAATAACTATTAAATCCGTTATTATAAAAACTTTATTAAGTAATTAATTGCCTTAAAATTATAAATATCTTTTTTTATAATATCGTATTTTACTATAATAACCTAAATAATTTCGAATTATTTTTAAAATATTTCTAGATTTTCGTATAATATCCGTTAATACTTAATATTTCGATTTAAATATATTTAAAGTTATTTTATCGTTTAATAAATTTCAATGCCGAGTTAGTTTTACCGCGTTATACAACTTATTAGGTAAGTAATAACTTCGCTATATTTTTAATATATTAAGGCCGGATAAAAAATACTTGTATATTTAGGTTAAGAATTTAATTAACAATTGATTTCTTTTCGCTCGAAGTTAATTTTTAACGAATTAGGAGCAATATCGGTTCAAGCGCATTTATCGTTAAAACGATATCCTAAAGTAAAAGGTGAAACCTTATAAATAAAATTAAACTTTTTATAATTAAGTTTATTCTCGTTTTTTTTAAGACTCTTTATATTATAGTTATTAAAAATAGATAATTAAAGATATATAATTAGAATAGCTAAAAAGGTGTCTCGCTTGGTAGTATTATACGTTAATATAGTTATAGAAATGTTTTAAAAAAAATTTTAAATCATAATTGCAATTAATACGATCAAATTTAACTTTGTAAATTAGGTGACCGTAACGCCCTTATTACTACGACAGCAGGATTATTGGTCGTATTATTATATATCAGGTTTCCCAAGTACATTTTATATGGGAAAAGCCTATATATTAAGTTTTTTAACCGTACGAGCTATAGTTGTTATGTTATGGCCTAGCAAGCTTGGCCTACCCAAATGGTCGGAGGGCGTAGGAACTATCCTCGACCCCGGGCACTGAGTTACGTAATCGGCTTAATGAGCTTAAATAGTTTGATTTGTTACAAAGAATTAAGCTGATCAAGTCGTAAAAATAGCTTAATAAATTTAAAACGACTTGAGCACTTAAGGAGAAATTAAACAAATTAAACCCTCTTAAGTTAAAATAAAAAAATATATTTATTAAATTTTATAATTAAATAATAACAGTGTGCAATAGACCTTCGTTATTTAAAATACCTTTAATATTACGAAATGTAATTAAAATATTTAATTACATAAATATTTTAAATACTCCTACTGATACATACTCGTACGTTTAAAATTAACAGTTAATTAATTAACTTAAGCACTATACGTTACAGATTTTTATTAGTAATACCGTTAAAATTTTAAGCAATACCCTTTTAATTAAAATATTAACTAGTAATTCGGAATCTTTATTTAATGACTTCAGGTTCGTATTAAGAAACTTCAAGGAAAAGTTCGACGATTTATCGAATTTATTAAAATAACTCCTCTAACATTAATTGATACTTTTATTACATTAAAATTTTTTTAAAAAAAAACCAAGACTTCATAACGGAAAAAAAAATTCGCAAACTTTTTTTACACAAGTACGCATTTACTTACGCTTTTTAAACGTCGATAACATATTTTATCAAAAATGCAGTAAATTAATTTACACCGGTTATATACAACTACCTTAAAAATACTGAAAATAATAAAGAAAAATTAATTAATCGAATGTTTTCTTTATATACTAATATCGAAAATAAGGTTCGTTTTAACTTCGGAAATTCGGGTAAAAAAAAAGGTAGATAGCCCAAAAGATTTTTAACTTTAAGCAAAAAAAAATATATCTACCTACGCTATCAACTTTAAAACCCTAATTACGAAAGCTGGATAACAAAAACATTTTAATCGATATATTTTATAAAAAAATTAAAAATGATATTAAGGACGAAGTAATTCGAATTAAACGATTAATTATTTCTATCGAATATATTACAAAAAATGTTAAAATTAAGAATTACTAATTTAAATAATACTAAAAACGACATAAACGATTTATACTAAAAATAAATACTTATAAAGATAAATTTAAATATTCGGCAAATACAATTACTATTCAAAAAAATACCTCTTACGAAACGAAACCAAAACTTAATAAAATAAACATTATAAAATAACGAAATAAATAATATATCAATTATGAAAATTATAACAAAAAAGGTTATAAAGTACTATAATATACTAAATCTAAAAAACTTTGATAAAATAAATCTAAAACTTTAATAATCATTAGGCAAACCTTAAATAATTCAAATAAAAAGGTTTTCACTATAGTATGATAAAAAAGGTTTTTTTTAAAAAAAACCTTCGTATATAAAAATATAATAAGCTTAACGAAAAGTAAAAGAATTATTATAAATAAAAAATATAGAAAAATAATAAACGACAAAAGTTTTACAGTAATAATTACAAAATTACGAAAAATACATAAAGTTTTTTGAAAAAAAAACCTAATTTCTCAAAAATAATAAAAGGAAATACAATAACAAACAACTACAATGGCTAAAAAGTGATTAAAAAATTATTAAGAATAAATAAAAACGATATTATCCGGAAGATCTAATCTATATACTAAGCTTAATATAATCTATTCTAATAAAACTTAATATCTCGTCTATAAAAAAATAAAAAAAAAATATTATCAAACGACTTTTACTAAAATAAAAATAAGGATTCGATTTTACGTAATAAAGAAAGAGGGTTCGAAAGATCGACGATGATATCATTATTTATGTAAGTAAGTTAATAAAAAGGAGGTGAATAAGATAATGGTTTAAAAAGTTAGTCAAAGAGGTAAGAATACTTATAAAAATTCTTTTTACTTTTTTAACACTTGTAAATATCAACGATAGAAAAAATAAGCTCAAAAAGATTTAACACGACTACGCGACAACTAATTACAAACCTATACCTTCAGCTAATAATTATCACCGATTTTCGAGGAAAAAATAAAGAAAAAATTTTAATAGGTTATATAAAATCTGTAAAAAAAAATAACACCGCCGTATAAAATATATTTCGAAATATAAAAAAAACGTATTACTGGATAAAATCGAGAATTACGATAATATACTGAATAAGTATTATTATTAAAAATTTAAAAAAGCGATAGAAAAACGTATTCTAAAACTGAAAAATAAGATAAAATATTAATAAAAATATATTAAATAATCCCACAATGGTATGAATTAATTACATAAATAAATTTAGCAGCTTTAACGAAATTTAAGAAATAAAAACTACTTATAGAAAAGCTATTAGATAGCAAAATCTAAAAAATTAAAAAGAACTTCTAAAAAAAGCTTTAATAATGATAAAACATAACAATAACCCTATTATTTTAAAAATAAAGATTAGGAGATATTAATATACCATTATAATAGATAACGAATGTTTAAAAGAAAAATATATTACAGCTGTTATAATTAATAAATTTAAGTTACTATAAAAATTTAAAAAGAATTTTTATATTACGAATACTCACATAAACTAACCCGTTTTTTACGATTATAAAAATATTATACGCAGAATTAATCACTTTAATATTTTTATTGTAAGGAAAAATATAATAATTAATTTCGATATCGTACTGTTAAAAAAGTACGATATAATTTTAAAGAAAATATAATTACGCTAACATAACTTTTTAATCAATTAGGAAATTAACTAAGTAAACTTTATTTTATAACTTAACGACAACTATAAAAAGTAACGAAAACCTTAATATTCCATCTAATATAACGACGAATATCGGCATAAAAAGGCGATAAATACTCTACCGCCTATATAAACATAAGAAAAGAAAAAAATAAGCACTATAGAAAAGTTCGACACATTATTATTATTATTCGAATAAAACTAGAGCAATTCGATAACGATTTAATAAAACTATAACTTACGAAATTAAAGAGTTTAATTAATATATTACTATAATATCATAAATATAAACGCTTTTTTAAAAAAAGTAAAACGAAACAATCGGAATATAACTAATAAAACTCTAAAATTATCTTTAAGAAAAGGCTTTTACCAAATTTTACTTTATTTATAATTTCAACGAAATAAAATTATACGCCCTTAAAAAATACCTGAAAAAATTAACTATAAAAAGAATAAATTCTACTGTCGAAATTATTACTAGGATAATTTATATTTTTCGTATTTAAGGAAATAAAAAGCTATAGCTAATTATAAATTACAAATAACTTAATAATATTACGGTTAAATATCGAATATTATTACCTTTAATTAATGAAATAAAAATTGCTTTGAAAGAACTAAATAGGTTACTACTTTTAATTTTAATAATAGGTACAGCCTAATTAAAATTAAAAAAGATTACAAACAAAAAACCGCTTTTAAAATCAAATACAACCTATATAAATATCTTATTACGTTTATAAACTTATTAAGGCATTTGCTACCTTTTAACATATGGTTAATCATATTCTTAAAGAATATTTGACATTTTTATAATATGTTATTTTAACGATATCCTTATTATTTAAAAATTAAACAATAATATAAAATTATATTTATAAAATACTATAGTTATTATAAAACAATACCTTATTAATAAAGGTAAAAAAAGTTGATTTAAGAGATAAAAAGTTAAATATTGAGGTTATATTATTACTCTCGAATATATTAAACTTAACTTTAAAAACCTCGCAATCGTACAAAATTAAATAACGTCTACGATAATTAAAAAAGTATAACCCTTTTTCGAAGTCGTTAGTTACTATCAAAAATTTATTAAAAGCTTTATCCGGATAGCGATCCCTTTAAATAAACTTGTTACAAAAGGAAAAAAAGTTTTAAAAAATGCTAGAAACGGAAAAAACCTTTTAGTAAAATAAAAAAAACTATTATAAACTAGTGATTATTAATTTTATACGACTTAAATTCGTTAATAAAGCTAATAATAAATGCGTTAAATTATATTTTAAACGCAATAATTAAAAAACGAAATATATACAAGGTATTATACCTTATTATTTTTTTATAAGTTATAATTATTTAAATTACATCACGCTATTTTTAATAAAACATGTATTATTATTATCAAAACGTTCGCGAATTTGAATATTTCTTTAAAAGTAATTAATTCTAAATTAAGGTTTATATAAATTATAAAACTTATAGCACGCTAATTTCGTTATCCGGAAAAATTAACAAAATACGATATGAATATTATTTATCGAAAAAGTTTAAAAATTAGAAAACTAACGCCTTTTATAAACGACTAAATCAAGAAAATAAAAAAAACGATTAAGCTTAATTATATAATATTTAACATTACTATAAAAAAATTTACACCCACGATAAGGCCTGATAATTCGAGTAGCATGTTTAAACATATATTAAAAAATCAAAATATATAACGATAATTTACTATAATAAATAAATAAATTATACATCCCGAACAACTTTCAAAATACTTTAGTACGATATATATATAATTACAAATTAGATAAATATTTAAGGATATACAACACCTTTAAACGCTTTTAACGCGTTTATTACTTCTTGAAAATAAAATATATAATATATAAAGTTTTATACTAGTACGATATTTACGCTAAAACGAAAAGACGACGACATAAACCGTACGGCGAAGTATAGCTATTACTAATCGTAAAATGATTATAAAATTTTATTATGATAAAATTTATCACTAAACTCCCTTTACTAAAACCCTCAGCTATAAATATATATTACGATAACGTTTTTATAATGGCTAACCGGTTTATCAATTTTTTTTACTTTTTACATTATAATAAAAACGCAAACGCGGAATAAATAACGTATAATTTTTTTTAAAAAAAAACTTGGTAACATATATAGATTATTATATAAGATTATTTCAAATAAAAGCACAACGTTTAGCTTTAGGTTTTAATTAATTTTCATAACGTAAATTATCCTTTATTATAAAATATTTAATACGTTGCGACCTTAAATACACGAGTAAATAAAATAATAAAACCAAATATAAAAAATATACTTACGATATTATATTAAATACGAATAAAATAAAAAGGTTAAAACGTTATTAATAACCTACATAACTTATTATACTAGCTATTATGATAATATTAAAATAACCCCGTTAATAATCAATTTTAACTTTATCTTAAAGATTTAGAAAAATAATTAAAAAATCACTAAACGTTAAAACCATTCTAATATCTAAGTAATTAAATAATTACATACCGAAATAAAGATAAAACTTAAGTTCGTCTATAATTTAAATAAAAGATATTACAGTTGAAAACGGTTAAAAATATTACCTTTTTAATAAAGATTTATTAATTACTAAAAATATCCAAATAAAATACCGAAGTTATAAATTTAACTTTATATTTATTAACCCGTATAAAATTATTAAAAGAATTATAGAAAATAATTACCAGTTAAAGTTACTATCTAAGGTGTAACTTTTTTTAATTTTTTATATATTCTTATAAAAAACAATAACAAATATTATCAAAATATATAATAAATAAAATAATATAAAAAAAAGGAATAAATATATAAGGTAAAACAAATATTTAATTTAGAAAACGAATAAACGTACTTAATATTCAATTAAATAAAAGATTGCCTAAACTTTGAAAATATTTAAGAACCCGTTAAAAATCTTATAAACGCCTGACGGTTACTGCGAAATTTTTATTAATAATATCAAACGCACCCTAGTTAACAATCGACTAATCGGTAACTTTAAAATTAATCTAATCGAATAAACTTATTATTTATATTAACATAAAGATTACGGCAACCTCCAAACGTTTTGATTCCTTTTTAAGACGTTTAAATTCTTCTATTACCTCGGCACTTTAAATACCTTTATATAACATCTCGAGCCCGCGCTTACGCAAAAGCTTTTCTTAATTCCGAAAACGATATTAGGCGATTAAGCAACTCGTTTAACTGCTAATAAACTTTAAGTAATTGTTTCATTATAAAATATTTCTAAAAATCTAAATAATTCTTTTTAACAACTAAACGATTATAATCAATATCAGAAAAACTAAAGAAATCGCAAATATTACCGTATTCGGCATACCAAATGCATTTTCCGGTACTAGGATATATCTTATTAGCCTTATAATTTAATTTATAGCTATAACTAAAAAGATTTAATATATTGAAACCATAATATTTATTTTATTTAAAAGAAATTAACGCTTTATTACGCTTATACAACCGCTATTTTTTAATACGAATAAGTATAATAATTAGAATAAGTAAAAAAAAGGAAAAGAAATATTTACTAAATTCGCGTAAGGCAAATCTTTAAAATAAAGATTCTAGGAAAAGAAATCGTATTATAACTTAACAAACTTAACCTATCTAAACGGTCAAAAAATATAAGAATTAACCCTAACCCCGGGCATTAAATTATATAATCAGCTTAATAAATTCAAATAATTTAACTAATTACAAAGGATTAAATTAATTAAATCGTAAAAATAAGTTAATAAACTTAAAAAGATTTAAGTACCTAAAAAGAACCAAGCTAACTAAATCTGTTTAAGTTATAACTAAACTATATACATTCGTTAACTTTTATAATTAAGTAACAATAGCTTGTAACATAATTTCGTTAGCCAAAACACCCTTAATATTACGAAACGTAATTAAATTATTTAATTACTCAGATTTTTACGATACTTCTGCTAACATAAACTCGGACGTCTAGGTTTAACAGTTGGTTAACCAGCCTAGCCATCATATATTATATTATAATTTTAAGAAAGTTTTAAATTTAATTAATTAGAACGCCCCTTTTTATTATAACATAATAACCACAACTTTTAAAGTTAAAACAATAACTAAAAAAGCTTTGCCTATATTAAATTACCTTTTCTAAAATCTATGGTAAAATATTATATATAGTGGTTATTATATTATAATTATTAAAGCGTTCCGAGTAAAAGGTTTATCAAAAACGAGAATCTCAACTTATTTTCTTAATATTTGCCCTAAATTAGCCGGGTTTAAAATTTTTAATACAAGAATAAATCGCTTTTTTAAAACTAAATATAATGATTTTTTTAATATTTTCGAATAAATTTTATTGCTGTTATATCTACGAATCACTAGATTAGATTTTGGAATATTTTTATAAGACTGTCGAATACGAGCAGAAAAGAAATCACATCTTGCTATCGGGCCCTATTTTAGAGCTTTGATATTTTTTTATAGGTACTTTATATGAGTTGGGTACGTAAGGTACAAAGTTCTAACCATAGCTACGCCGTAAGCACAGCCACAACCTCTAAAATAAAGCCTGATTTTAGTGAGGCAACCTACTCGTAGGTGAGTTTGGCTTTTTTAAAAAGAATTTACAATTGCTAGCTTACGGGTTAACCATTTACGGATATTTATTTAATTTAAATTTATTTATTACTTAAAAAAAATTAAACTTCATTAAGGAACTATTTAAGCGAGAGATATATAAAAATAAGTTATATACTTTTTTATCATTTTAACTTTATAAGTTTAATTATTTATTACTTAGTAATTATTATATAAAAGAGCTTACGTATAAAGTGGAAAAGAATTTAGCAGTTTAAATATAAAAAACGAAACGTACCACTTCATTAACGTGCTATATCACCGAATGAAATATACTACTAAGCGAGACATTATTTAATATCTCGTAATAATAACTTTAAATAACTTGATAATGACAAATTATGTTAATGAAAATTAATCGACTTTTATTCGCTAAATATAATTATAACTTTAATATAAGTACGCGTATTACATCTAGGCTAGCTGTAAATGGTATATTTTCATTTTTCTATCGTTATTCTTTTATAATAATTATTTTTAACCGTTGTAAATTATACTTTTTCATTATCCTCCTTTCTTTCTATTAAAGATTTTAGTTTTTTATATAATAAGCATCTTGTATCTTTAAAAACAATGATGCTCATTTTTTAAATAATGATTTAAACTATAACTAGTTTCGCGTAATTAAGCATCTTTTCATTTGAAAAATAGTTTTACACTAAAATATAAGCTGATTTTAAATTAAAAAGTTAACTGAGTTAACAATTCTATCGACTAATTACCTTAGTAATTTTTAATTCTTTTTTGTATTAAACCTTTTTATTTTATTATTTTATAGATAGTTTTAATTATTTTCGCGAGCGGGAAAATAAAACCCGCCGAAGTTCATAAGGAAACGTTCGGCGGAAGTATAATTAAAAAATTAAAGCTTAAAAGAAATATTAAAATTGAATAAAACGATACCAATTTTTGCAAATCCGGACTAATATTACCGAAAGTTATAATGACGTAAAACGCGTTATAACAACAAGTGAAATAAATCTTTTTTAACGATATAAGTATAATAATATTTTATAAAATTTTTAATATATATTAAATAAATGTTTTATAAAAGAAATAATATGTGCTAAACATTAAAACTTATACGAGCAATAAACGAATATATAAAATATAACATATTTTACTACTTAATTACGCATATTACCGAGTCGCCCGTTTTTAAGCATTTCGTAATCCTTAATTTAAATAATATAAATAATAATATATTAAATTAATATAAAATAATTTTATTTTTTATTCTTAAACGTTTATATAGTTTCAAAATAAATTTACGTATTATATTAAGCCTTATTATGGACGTTATATTACTATTACCTCCTACTAACCTATATGTAACCAATTAACCCTGAACGTGTTTAAGTTAATATTACCTGCATTCAGTAAGAGTTAAAGCTGACCCGTTAGCTGTTTTACTAAACCGATCTTTCTTATAAGCGTCTTACTTTAAGGCGACTTTAAGCTGCCTTATCCCGCAGCTGTTATTTACGTCGATTCGTGTCGGTATTCTAAAGTATTTTCGTTACCCGGAGCAGCCGAGCAAATAATTTTTATACTTTCTTTTTTTTATTATGTTTCAAATTTTGAACTTTGGTATTTATTAACTTTTTTTTTCTTTGTAATCGCGAACACGCTACTGCCTCCTCCGGGTTTGGCGGCAGTCCCGATCGGGTATAGCGCCGCCTTAAACTACGCCTCGTAATATAAATAAATAGCTCTTTTCCCGACGTCCCCTTTTTATACTCCTGACTTTTTTTTATTATCGTTAGCGATTACGACCATGACCTTAGCCCTTAGTTTTATTTCGGTAAACGCTTTTCCGCCTTTCCCTGGCTGCCGCCTTCCTTATTTTTTTTCCTTCGTTTTTACGCATCCCCGTTTTTCGTACGTTATTTTTTCCGTTTCACTTAATCCATTAGGTAATAATGTTAACCTTTACCTACCTAGTCCATTCGCTGGTTTTTATTATCGTTTCCTTAATTTTCTTATTTTGGGCTTTATTTGCTTTAATTTAACGATGTTTATCGATTATAATACCGTTTTTTTTCTTTTACATATTATACAACCTTATTCGCGACGAATTTTAGTTACTTAAATTTTTACCCGTTGTAATAACTTTTAAAACCCGGCGTTTTATATTTACCTTAGTAGTTATAGGTATAATTTTATATTTTTTTTATTTTAGTTAGTTACAAAATGCCGTAGGCGTAAAAGATAATTACGTTAACGCGGAGATATCGGAGATACCTATTTTTAGCACAGTTATATTAGGCGTTTCCGTACGGGCTAGATATTTTTAGTTATAGTTAAACCGATTATAGCGTTATTTTTATAATATTATAAGTGTAATAGGATAGGTGAGGGTTTCGTGTTAATGAAAGGGCTTAACCGATTTCTATTTATTTAAGATATATTATTATTTCCGGAATAACTGAGTTTAAATTATAAAAAGGTAGGAAAGATTAAGATAAACCATAAATAAGAATATAATTAAGTTATATAATAAGGTTAAATTCTAGGAAGGGATTATAAGATAACGTAATTGTTTTTACATATTATTAGTAATTTATAAGATATATTATAAACGAATTTATATCCCCGCGTATTTACGATTTATATCTTATTTATACGGCGTTAGGCTAAATAGATATAAATTACTTAAAAAGCCGATAAGTTGAAACAATTGCCGTAAGAAATAGCCCGGTAAAATCTTAGGTTTTTATTAACAATATTTAGATTGCTGTTATAAGAAAAGAAGGCGAAGCGATATATGAAGTTGTAACGGATCGTCCATTTTAGTTAATATCGAATAATCCGTGGATTATATGTCTTAGATTAAAAGGCGTAATCTGTAGTGAGATTTATAATTGCTGCTTTATTTGTTACGTTTTATTTTTTTTGAAAGTTACGTAATTAGTAAAGGTACGAGGGATAAAAGAAGGGATTAAAGTTTTGCTTTTCCGATTTTAACGGGAAATTACGTTTTAGCTATATTTTATCTTTTGATAATTACGTAATTAGTAAAGTTATAAAAGTCTTAATAGGGAGTTACGCGTAAAACGCAGTATATTTTGTCGTAAATTGTTTAAGATTGGTGGACAAAAGCTGGGGAGGTTTAAAATACCGCGGGTACGGTGTTAATGTTTACTTTCGCGTATATATATATTTTTTTTGTTATTCGTTATCCGCATTGTTAGATGTACGAAATTGCTTAATTAGGACGTTTATTTTACGTACCGAATATTTTTTTTAAATCGTTATTTTTAAATAATCCTATTTATATAATAATTTTAATACGATAGTTAATATTACCCCTAATATTTAAATTTCTTTTCCATATTTTTAGAGTTATCGATTTAAAGTCGAAACGATATACTTTTATGGCGTTTGTTAAAACGTTTTCTAGGTGTTAGATTTCTCTTTTAAAGGACGTGGCATACGATTTTTAACCTAGCGCTGCCGGATTATTTAAGGACGATACGATATTTATTTCAAACGATAATTATTTAAATTACAGCGATTATAACGACGGTTAATCCGATATTCTTTTCCGCCGATCTATATATTGCTAACGTTCGTTAACCGAATAAGCGTTTAATTTAACGATATATCCGATTTAGATATATTATTAATTTTTTTAATTTTTAATAGGTCGAAAACTCAGTTAATAGCTTTTCCAGATATAGATCTTAATAAGGTATCGGATATTATTAGTAATAATGATACCGTAAAATTACCGTTTCTAGTTAGCGTAGCAGAGTTAGATTAAGAAATTATATTTTTATTATTAGGTGCCTTAAGGTATTTTATAGCTTTGGCGTTTCCGGTAACGTTATTAGCTTTTTTTTTTTAACATTTTAAACGGATCCGGGATTACTTATTTACGCTGGTAATACCTTATGTGCAAACAGCCGTATATCGATAATTAAAAATATCACATATGGTATAATAGTTGAAAATATATAAAGGGTTTTATATTTTGTAACCGAAAATAAATTACTATTACCTAAATAATATAATTTACAGCTTTTTTCGCCGTATCGAAAAAAATACCGTACCTTAATACGGTTACTTATAAAAAACGAAAATAAAATCGGGCTAGCCGATGGGAAATTAAGGTTAAAACGAAAAAAAAGGTAAATAACTATTCTTTGTATAATTCTTATAATACATTTTTCAATAATAATAGCGATAATAATAATTATGGCAATTTTCAAAACAATTCGGATAATTAAAGGAAACAAAATAAGGAAAACGATAATTACGTTTAACCTTTTCCCTATAAACGTAGCGAAATCGGCTTTTTTTATCTACGCAACTTTTAATAATATATTCGTACGGCGTCCTCGCCTACGTAATTTTATTTCCCAAACGCGTAAATTTTAAATATTAACCCGCGGCCGAAAACGCCCCCGCCGGTAAACCATTTTTAGCCTACCGTCGTTATATATCCTATATAAGAACTAAGGACTTACAGAACCCGTTTCCGCGAAATTCGAAAAATAACTACTTAAAAACGCGTATTTTAAACGCGTAATAAAAAACCGTATAACGACGTTCCAGCTGTAGTTTAATTAGAATTTTTACATAAAATACTAACATAAGATTAAAAATTACCAAAACCCGGTTAAAACCCGGCATTCGGCAAAGCGTATACTAATAACGAAAATTACATTTACAATATAAAAAAATAACCTTTTTATTAAATTAAAAAACCAGGGGTTATTTTGGTAAAAAAACCTATAAGTAATTCGTGGAAGAGATTTTTGAACGGAATAAGGCGATCTTATAAAAACGATATTATACAAAATCAAAAGGGATGTACGCGAATAAAGTTAGCAGCCTATAAAAACGGGTTAAATAAGCCTGAGGTTAAATATAATAAATAAAGTTTTATCCGAAAAAGAAATATAATAATATTTCTGTTTTAGGTAAAAAGTATAAAATCGGTCGTATAATTTGCTTATATATATACCATAAATAAAGTTTTTTATTAGATAAATTATACTCCTTATATTTTCCTAACCGCGTAATCTACTTTAAGCTGGATAATATTTTCAATAATTTTTTTGGTATACAAAAATATGAGATTAAAAAAAGTTTAAATTACGTAGAAATATAACTCGATTACTTAAAATCTATCCGCGCTTTTCAGTTAATCCTCTAGCTTTATTAAAGCCTTATTAATGTTTTGTTCCATTAATTAACCAATCTGTATATAAGCGGCTACCTTAAAAAGAGCTATTATAACGTATTTGTTCTATTTACTTTATATCCTATCGTTTGGATACGGTCCCCCCCGCGCGAAAGTTTTGCTAAAACTGCGAATGTTTAGTATAATTCCTTTCAGCTTTAATTAGAAAACATTAAGTAAGTCCGTAGGAGTAAATATAATGATATCGGCAGCCTTGCTAAAATCTTTACCCCCAACTAGTAATCGTTAATAAATAAAATCTGCAGATTTTCGTGATCCTTATTTCTTATTCTTCGTTTTTTTTTATATCGACCGCGTTTTACCTTGTTAATATACGTAATAATATTTTAAACCTACCCGGATATAAAACGTTTATTTTAAAATAATCGCTAATCGACCGTACGATATGTGCGAAATTTCTACTTTACGAAATACAATAAACGGCGCCTACGTTGAATAAGGTCTAATATACTAAATAGGAAAGTGGTATCGATTAAAGAAGGCCGTGTCAACTTGGGAAAGCGATATCGGATTTCGCTTTAATAAACAAGATCCTCGCGATCTAAAAAACGCTTCCATATTAATTATCTCTTAAAACTTTAATAGTTTCTTTAAATATATATCTAGTGTAATCGTAAGGTAAAGAAAATATATTTACGCTCGAATTTTCCTAAAGTAAAAAAACGTTACTTTAAAGTTTTTAAATATTAGGAGCTTAAGGAATAAAACGAAACGCCTACCTTGAAAAAACTACTTTTCGAAAAAGTTAGTTATTTATGAAAGGATTAATACGCGCCTAAACCTAGCCGAAGCTGCTTTTTACCTATTACGATATAGTAAGAATCTAACGCCCTCGATAAGGTCTCTTTTACGTACCATAACACATAAACGCTAGCCTTAAAGTTTAATAGCAATAACGCCCGATTATTCTTGTCCGTAAATAACGCATCCTTTACGGATATTACTAACTGAAAAGGCTTTTAAAGCTTTATGTTATCCCTTTTTTGCCGTATTCTGTAAAAAGCTAACAAGCAGAGTTACCACCTTAATCCGTTAGCCCCCTCGCAAACCGTTAAGGAAGCCTTCCTATACAGAGGCACTTTAAGGCTATAGGCCTAGAGTTAGGCCGAACACCTAGTTATCCACATGGATAACAAGTCGGCGATACGGCCGGTAATTAAAGAAGCCGTATAACTAATTACGAGGCTATAGTTACGGATAGCTTTACAAAGCCACTTACAATCTTAAGAATTTGTTCGGCTGCTACATCTTAAGGATGTTATTTTAAAACTTAAAGAAGCCTAGAAAAACTTTGTTTTATCCTTACTATTGCCAGAAACAAAGAGCTGTTACCCCCCGTTACCTCGACTTCTTCCTTCCTTCGCGCCTGCTACAACACTAAACCCTGAACCATTTTATGTATTTTGATTTACGAGCTAGCTTTCTAATAGAGCTTTTATGATCCGGTAATATAATAATAGGTTTATTACACCTCAAAAATATGGGTAAATCTTATCAAAAACGTAATTCGCAACTTGTCCCCCTTTAAAAAAAGGACAAATTACGAATCCGACCTTTTACCATTTACCTTTTGTTTAAATTTTATATATTTCCTTTTCGTAATTCGTAAACTTTGTATCATTTTAATAATGAGATAATTTATTATTTTAGTATAATAAAACGTTAAATTCTTAAATATATTAAATAATTTATCCGGGGTATAACTTTAATTATATGAATGTACTTAAAAACGTTCGTTTTATTAATATTTTTAGTAAAACGTAATATTTAAAATCGTAAAAATTTTATTTAGTAATCATTAATAGTTAGAGAATAACTAGGCCTAATTAAGCCACAGCGTTAAATTTAGCGTTTAGTAAAGATTGCTTTTAATATCTTCTATATCTCTTTTTTCTAGTTAGAGATGTTTTTACTTATATTTAAAAAGGCTTTCTATCTAGAACCTCTTAAAGGTTAACCTGATAATATTTTTTTTCTTTAGCCATATATGCTTTGACGTACGATATTAATATCTTATAAAGCTGGTCAATGAAAAAAATTAATTAAATTTAATATATAATTATTAATAGATTTATTAACATTAAAAATAGTGCATTCGGAACGCGTTATAGTATTAATTAACTATTATCTTATCCTATGTTAACCTTAATAAATTAGCCCTTAATTAAATTTATATATAAGCTTTTTAATATCGATTTTTTGCAGCTACAGCTATATACTATATACTATTAAAAAGATATTATTATAATATCTATATTATAACAGTATTTACACTATACGTTATATAACTATAAATTATTTACGTATAGTTTTTTTCTTATAAGTTATTAATTATAAAATTAAGCTTTACTTAGTTATATAAGTTAGATAGCCGCCTTTTATAACCTGTTTATATACTAAAAGTAATTATTATAAAAGATAAGGAAACTAGTACCATAATTATAGAAATTTATAATATAAAAAACCAGTAACTTTTTTAAATAATATATACGTTAATTAATATAGTTATGAAATAGCTTGTAAAATGAAGGATATCTAGTATATTTTACGATTAATAAATACTAAATAAAAAGGGATTAGGATTTATTTATAAAAATATAAAGCTAAACAATTATACGTAGTTACCGTTAAAGTTTCCCTCAAGTTAATTAATATTAATTATGCCAATTAAGAAATAAGTTTTTGTAATAAAAAAAGCGTTTTAATTAAAATAATTTTTTATATAAGTTGGCTAAATTCGGTTTAATTTTATGAGCCGCTTGTTTAAGTAAAGATAAATATAACCGGAAAAAGGTAAAGTCTAGTAAAAAGTATCTAAAACAAAATAGTTACGATATAATTTTATCTTATAAAAATATTAATTAATTTAATTATTATGTTATTATACGAAGATTTTATAGCGTTCATGTACCTATTTATATATACTTAATATAAAAAAAGAACTAGTTAATTTTTATTACGTAACGAAATAGGCTATATATTTTTACTTTTATTCTTTATATATTTAATATTGTATGCTTTTCGATATACAATTCAACCAGATATATATAAAATTTAAAATCTTAATTTTTTGAGTATGTTCATTTTCGTTATTATACGGTTCCGTTAAATTAGGTGTTTAAAGTTTGGGATTTTTAAAATTAAAAACAAAATTTATATTTTATTAAACTTAAACCCGGGCTTCATTAACGGTATTAGTTTATTATTTAATTTTAATAAATTAATTATTAACGGTTTAAAGTATAAGAAATTAAAAATAAACGTTATAATTTAATAAATTTTAATACGCGTTTAATTAACAGGTTTTACTACTTTATATCTTTTTATAAATAGTGATAAAATAACTTATTTTAACGTTTTAAAAAAAAACAACTTCCGAATTAATAATATTTTTTAGTAAACCGGGTTTCATCGAATGCTTATAATACCGGATTTTAGTAAACATATTTTTTAAAATCGGGGTTAATAATATAAAATCATTATATTTAATCTAGAACTCGTAAAACGGTAGGAAAAAAGGTACGATAAATAAAAATCTACGAATTTTTCTAACTTTTCGAAATGAAAGCTTCCGTTTTAATCGAAAAAAACCGCGTACTCTATTTATATGAATCGCATACCAATTTTCCGGCGGCCTCTAATGGCTTAATTATAGTTTCAAATAAGATAACGTATCCCATAAGCGAGTTAGACACACAAGTAAGTCGGATACTTTTCTCGGCATTTTAACTACCTATCTTTAATTATTTATTTTTTAATAATAACATTATAAAACGTCTTTAAAGAAAGCTAGGATAAATCTAACAATCTAGGCGAGGGAAAAAAAAAAACTAAAAACTTAGTTTTAAATATTTTAGTTTTATATATAACGTTATACTATCAACTTTAAAAAACCGATATAACGGTATATCCTCCCGAACCGATATTATTTTAAATTCGCGAAGTTTAACGCTAACCGAAAAAAACAATCGATTATTAAATATATTTTTAACCTAAATACGTAAGTATTTCCCGTCCGGCATTAATATATTAAAAATATGGCAACTTTGCTATTTACGTAACGCGTTATGAAACGTATCGGGGTTAATTAAATAATTAATTTTATTAAATGGTAAAAAAAACTTCAAATGCGTTTAAATCGAAAAATAAATCATTTAAAGATTTTATACGAAAGTTTAAAGGTATTTATTAAAGAATTTAAACTTATATAGGTTATAATTGTAAAATACGGTATTATAAAAAAATACTTACAATTTCGACAAAATAAAATTTTAATAAGGTTTTTATAATAACCGGTATAGTTATTATTAATGCTAAAAATATAGAAAACTTAAATAGATTTAATAAGGAAATCGGAAATAATTTACAATAATATACGTTATAAGTTTTTAAGGTTAGGCTTTATCCTTATTTATTATTCTTACCGAGAAAAATCACTTTTTTCGTTAATTTACTAATAATTAATTTTTATCCGATTAAAAAATTATTATAAATAATGATAGTTAAATAATAAATATATTAAGTTTAAAATAGGTCTAACATTTCGATTAATATATTCGAACGCGTACGAAAAAAATCGAAACGTCTTTTTATTTTCGACGGTTACAAAAATTACCATTTGATAAAATTTAAAAAATATTACACTAACTACAATATTATTACATTTTGTATACCCTTTTATTTTTTTATTTACTTTAATTTTTTAATATATTTTATTTTTTTCTATTAAAACGCGCTTATTCGTTATATATCGAACGTTTTATACGAAGTTACCTTATTTATATTATTAAGCAAAATTTTATCGCCGGTTTCCGCGACCCGTGTAAAGCCGTTATAACGACCGATAACATTAAATCGGAATTCGCAAAAGCGAAATCTGTTTTATTCGATTTTAATCCCGTTTTTTCGAACTAAAAGTTTTAGTTATACCTATACTGATTATTTTTCTATTTACTTTTATTAATTCCGTTATTTCCATATTTGCGAAAACTTTCAAAAGTATTATTAAAATAATTCAACGAAAACGTTATTTATAAAAAACGCTAAGAATTACAAAAGTATTACATGACAGAAATAATTAAATCGGTGAATTTTTTAATAAAAAATAATTTAATATTATTGTATGAAAACGCTTTTTTTGAGAGAAATACGGCTTATTACGTGAAATGGATTACATTTTTAATAAACGCCGGACTATTAAAAACAAACGTCTTTAACAGGTAAAAATACTTAATGGAAAAAAATATAAGCTTTTATAGATATGAAAAAAAAAATAGTAGTAAATAATTATCGTAAAAAGATTTAAGCAAAAAAACGAAAATATAGCGTTTGCAGCGAATCCGGATATAATGCGCGTATTTATAAAAAGGATATAAAGCGTTTAATAATAAAAAATCCGATTAGTTTAAATCGATTTAATATATTATAATTATTTAATTCGAATTTGTTGTTACGCTATGTGAAAAAATGTCCGACTTACTTATATGTCCGACTCGCTTATGGGATATGTTAACGTCTAACGATTTTAATATAATCGTAATTAAAACTAAACGGGATATTTAACAGTTATAATTACCTGGTTTTTTTTAAGTTTAGTAAAGAAAAATATTATCGGCGTTTACTTAAAGCTTATTATAAATCCAGTTAATACGTTATTAATATAACCTTAAGTATATATTTATTTTAATATTGCGATAAATTCTATAAAAGTCCTATATATTTTTAGTTGTATAATCAATAACTAAAAAGACTTTTGTAATAATTTAATTCGAATTAACGTCGTATATAAGCGAACGGCTCATATAAACGAGCGGACCAAAATTTCCTACTTCGTAACAACAAATCTAAATAACTTAACTATAACAGATCCACTTAATATAATCGACGGTATTCCTTTTCGCTAACTATATCAAGGCTTATTACCAACGTCATATTATTATTCCTTCTTTTTAATTCGTATGCGACGACCATTATTAATAGCTATTAATAGCGCGTTTTTACTATTACTACCTTTATTAACGGTTAAAAACTTATTTATCGTATATAATAAGTATTCTTTTTAATTGGAATTCTTCGTTTAACAGTTTCATATACGTAAGGTCGAATTATTATTTTAACAAATCCTGCAATACCGCGACGGGCCTTTCGACGGGCCTTTCGACGGGCCCCCTAATACGCCTCCCAACGCGCCTTAATAAGCTTTATAACCTTATTCCGCAACCTTGCAACGCGTTTTCTAACTAACCTTATAACCTCTTATTTTGCAAATATCTTCTACGTATTAAAACCGCACAAAAAACGCTTACGTATACGGGTCGGGAATTCGGTTGATAATCGTATTTCTATTAGTCGGCTTTAATACATTCGAAATAAGAGTAATATTAGCTTAAACGGATTAAGGGTTAGTCGATCGCATACGGGTTAATAAAAGGGAATAACAATATAACGTTTGTAATAAGGCTTGATATAATAAGTGCATTTATTCTAAAACTATATAAATAGTTAACGATATAAAATATAATTAATTTAAATATATTTAACGTATTATAGTTAAGTTATTTAGATTTGTTGTTGCGAAGTGGGAAATTTTGGTCCGCTTGCTTATATGAGCCGTTCGCTTATATGCGACGTTATAACTTTTATTAATTTAATTACCGTTTTTTTATCCTAGCGAAATTTAATATATAAATATTTTAAGTTTCGCAAAACGAATTATTTAAGGTTAAATAGTTAGTCTTTATTATTTTATTTATATATAAAATATTAAAAAATAAAGAATCGAACATAAAAATTTAAACGTTTTATAGAATTTTTACTTAATTTTACAGTTTCTATTATTATATTTACATAAAATTAAAAAATTTTAATAGATTTGTCGGCGTTGTAATAGACCTTTATTCTTTTTGCTTGAATTTTTATTAAAAAATTAATTAACTAGGGGCTAGTTAAAAAACGATACTTGATATAAAAAGTTATAATAATGGAAAGTGCTAGATTAAAGGCGGGTATGTTCGAAGTTTTTACATAAAATATAAATACTAGAAGTTGGTTGGGTAAAAAGCCGGGTTATATCAAATTATATCGAGTTTGAAACCGAGTTATAACGTCGATAAGGGAATCCGGCCAGAAAGGATTTACTTTATTTTCGAGCTGTTAGCGTTTTTTTATAAACCTTTCTCTATATTGGTGATAATAATTTCTAAAAGTAAAAGAACAATTTGATATTATTATTTTCTATAAATTAACCATAATTTTCGTGGTACAAAAATAATTTTAATCTATTAATTCGGAATTTTTTCGTTCGAAACTTTAAACGTTGCTTAAATTTAACTTTTCCGTTTTCGATATGGATATATTAAACATTTAGAGTAAAATAAATATAATTATTTAAAAGGCATTTTTATTAAAGATTATAATAATTAAAAATAGGTTTATTCCGTTTTTATTTACGAAATCGAAATAGTCGCTTAAGGAAACGCGGAGTACGGTTTAAAACGATTTTAAGAATACGAATATTAATTCGGTATTTTTTATGTCCTTTTTAAAATTTAACATATAAATTTTAAGGGTTAAAAGTTTAGAACGGAAAAGATTTATATTTATAAACCCGTAGAATAAATGATATACCGATTTGAAAATTAATCGAGAAAATTATAAAGTATTTTTATAATAAAGATAGAAGTAAAAAGGGTATAGTTAATAACTATAAGTAAATATATTCGATACCATTTATAAAAAGTATAAAAAATACAGCGTATTATATTTAATTTTTTAGTTAATACATAAATTCCATGAAAAATATTTTATTATTAAATATTTTCGAATATTCGATTTCGATAAAATCTAAGTTAATAACCGAATTTAGCAAATTGTTATTTAATATTAGTAAGTAGATTTAAAGTTTTATATATAATTTAAATTTTTATTAAGATTTTGTAATAAAATTTTTCGAATACGTTTTAAGGAGAAAATTTTAATTTGGTTAATTTTAGTAGTTAGAAGCGTTATATTTAAGAAACATTTATAAAATTATCCGGAAAAAATATCTAAAGTTAAGGTAATAATTTTAAGAAAATATGGAGAATTATATAATTCCGAACGTTTTATTACTTAGGTTAAACGTTGGTTAATTAGGAAATTTAATTACGTAAAAATAATTCTAAAGAATTAAAATGTTTATAATAGGTTAAATAATTTTTCGAATTTATATTAAAAATAGCTATAAGCTACTTAATATAATATTTCTAGTTATAAATTAAAATAAAGTACTTAAAATTAGTTATTAAGGTTCCGTTACATAATAATAACGAAATTTATTAAAGCGCGTAAATTTACGAGTTTGGTAATACCTAGATTTTAGTAAAATAACTCTATTACGTTTTTTCGGTAATATTAAAATTATATTTCCAGCAAACGTTATATTCGAAAAAATTATAATAATTCGGTTTTATTCGGTTTTTTTAATAGAATATTATCGCATTTTATTTTTATCAAAGTAAAAATAATTATTAATAGCCGATAACAGAATAGGTTTAAAAGTATTTCATAAACCTAATTAGTTAATTAAGTTAAAATTGCGCTTATTTTATTATATTTTTTCGTAATATAATAAATTACGGAACTTAAGGATAATAAATAGTGAGAAGAAATAGCCGATAATCGTTATTAAAAGTTCTACCTTAATACTTTTAATATAAGTATACGTCGTTTAAAATAAAACCTATTTTAATTTTAACTATCTAATTATTTAAATGTAAATTACAATTAATTAAAATAAATAGTTTTTTCCGCGTTATACGAAATTAATGACGAAATCGAGAACATACGTTAAAATATTTCGTTTTTTATAAATATAATAATTTAAGTTTTTGTTCGGGAATATAAGTTAAAAAACTTATACGTATTTAAAATTTCTTTAAAAATAAAGGCTTTCGAAATTAATAGCTCTTTCGTAAATATCTAACTAGAACGTATTAAGTATTTAAATTATTATAATAAAAATTATTAATTAAAAGTTTTTAAAAGCAAAAGCTATTAATAATATAAAAGTAATCGAGTTAATATTTTAAAAAAATATTTACTTATAATTATTAACTACTTAAAAAGTACGATTTAAAAATATTTTAAATTAATTTTTGTTATTAAAAAAAGGTATATTTTTAACTTTTATTTTATTCAAAATATTACGCATAATTGTCTGTATAAATTAAGGCGGTTTTATTAAAAATATATTAAAATATAAATAAAAGTATAGAAATTTAACAAAATATTTTAATGGATTTTATAAGAACATTAAATTAATCCGCGGGTTATTGCATTTATATATAAATTTAAGTAATTAAAGAATATTTTTCAAGTATTACCTTATAGCTTATACTTATTAATCAAAAATAGTTAAAAGCGCTAATATGTTTATAAATTATATAAAATCAGAGATTATATTTTCGGCATTTGTTTTGCGTAATAAATATATTAATAGTTAATACATTATATATTAAAAGTTATATCTAAAAAAATATTAGCCGTTTAATTTATTAAATTTATATTTTTTAAACGTTATATAAAGTTTTTATATACTTGATATGTCTTAAATTTTATTGAAAAGCGTATATTTTAAGGTAATATATAAGCATGTATCAAAGTTTTTGTTAATTCTTTTAGTTTATAATCTTAGGTTTTCGAAATTTTTAATTTTCGTAGTTATTATTCGTTTTTTATAATTCTTAACTTTAACTTGTTTTAAACTTATTTGTAAAATAATTTATTAACTAAGGTGGATTCCGTATTAAATCGTTATTAAACGGGTAGTTAAGAAATAATATATAGAAAGGACATAGCGTAACAAGGCGGTATATTAATCGGTTAAGTTATAAAACGAACGGTTTTGATTTACGATAAATAAAAAAGCGAAGCCGATTATATTTATAGCCGAAATATATAATAAAAGCTTAATAATTTCTATGTTATTAATAATTAGGTTAATTATAAGTTATTAAAATTTATATATTTATTAAATTAAAGGTTGAAGATAAGTATTTAATATAAATTATTTAAATCTAATTTTTTAAATTTATTTTTAGCGTATTTTTTAGAGAAAATCAAGGCATTTACCCGAAGGCGTTTAATTTAGAATTAAGCGCGCGGTAATAATTACCCATTTCTGATGATCCACTAAAAAAATTATAAGTATATAGTCGAAAAAGTGGCCGCTAGCCGCAGCGTAACGGCTGCACCCAGTACCGTTACGCCAAAGCTGGCGATTAATCGCATTAATAGCAGTCACCTTAGGGGTAACCAGGCCATCAAAATATGCGAAATATTTTCCATTAAGATATATAAAACGGCGTAAATGATGTATATTTTTATCCTAATTAAAATTGCGCATAAGTTTTTTTATGCATGGTTAGCAGCTTAATTGGGCTGTTGGCAGCTTGGGGCTGCTGGCAGCGAATAGTGCTGCTAGCAGCTAATTGGGCTGTCGGCAGCTTGGGCCAATAGGTTGTTGGCAGCGAATAGGGCTGCTAGCAGCTAATTGGGGGCTGTTGGCAGCTTAACAGGTTGTTGGCAGCTTAATAGAGGGCTGCTAGCAGCTTAATGGTGTCGGCAGCCTACTTAATAACTGCCTTTATGCTAATTGGCTGCTAATAGCCGCCAATACTGCAAGTGGGTCCCGGCCGCATGAACTCTTATTCACATGATCTGGAAGGAACAACGACGCGCTATCGCTCGTATTTCCTATGTTATTTAAACCTGATAAGATTCCCTATCCCTAGTTATTATTAGCTTAAATACGAAAGGTGGCATTGGTTTATTTCAAATAAGGCCTAAAATAGAATATATTTACGTATATTAAATTAGGGTTTTTCTTTTTTTTTCCGATTTATCGGGATAGTTATTAGGAATTATTAATTAATTATTTAAGCGGTAGTAATAAAAGACATGTAATATAAAAAAAAGCTATTACCTGGCGTATAAATGTTTTTTTAATTAAGGTATAAATAAGCTAATCTAAATGTATAGTAGTAACCCGGTATATTTTAAAATAATTATACCGTTTTCTTTTTTAAATTTATCGTTATACAATACGTTTTTCTGATTTGTATTAGAAATATAATATTTAATATCGAAAAGGTAAGTACGTATTTTTTACGACTTAGCTTTTTATAATAACAAATATATAAAGTTTTTTTCCGTAAGACGTATATTAAATAAGGTGTTAAATACGGTATTTTATGTAACGTTTAATTATTTATTTATTATAACCGCTAAAAGTAATAAATTATTAAATTATTGTAAAATTTTTATATAAATAAATTTAGCTTTATTATTACGAGATAATCTTAATCAGTTATTATAAAGTTAAATAATGAAAATATTATAATAAACTGTATAAAATAATTAAATCAATTAAGTTATAATATTAAATTATCTAGGTAATTAGTAGTATTATAGGTTTTTTAGTAAAAATACGGTTTTAGACGCTAATACGTTTATTCCAGTTGTAAAAGTATTATCTTCGAAATTACTTAATTAGGATTCCAGGTTTTATATTTACGGCTTAAAGTATAATAATAAGGGGTTTTTTTATCGATTTTTAATAATTTATAAGGCTTTTAAGATTAATTATTTCGAGTTTTTGTTTCATGCTAAATGATGTAACCGACGAAGAGGCCCATATTTTGAATATGGATTTTGAAGATATCGAGGATATTGAGAACGTCGAGAGCGTCGAGGACGTCGAGGGCGCCAAGGATATCGAGGGTGTTAAGGACGAGGGCGCCGAAGATGTTGAGAGCGTCGAGGATGTTAAAGATACCCAAGCGACTAATAGTGGCGGTAATTCCGAAATGGTGGAAGATAGATTTATTCTGGATTTAGCTGGTACGATTGGAATTTTCTCGTAAATAAAAAAGTTAAAACAAAATCTTAAGTAAAAACCGGCTTTATTATACGTTTTCAGAAGGGGTACAATATTGTCTAAGCGTTAAAATAATTAACGAAAATAAAAATGCCGGCGTTAAATTTAATATTAATCGTAAATAAGTTTTAAAGAATAGAATTATAAAACGTAAAAAGTTAACGAAAAGTACGTTTTAAAAAAAAGTCGCGGAAAAATAATTCGAGCCGTTATAAGCGTTACGATAACCGGATATTTAACGAATTAATACGCTTAAGTTATCCGTATTTGGTAAAAAAAGCGATACGTAAAGTTTTAAGTAAGGAATATAAATTTAAGTATTAATGATTGCGATTCCGATTTCGTATAAATTGAATTTAATATATTTTTGATAAAAAATTTGGATCCGGAATTTTCCCCTTAATTCCGGTTAAATCTCTCGTTAAATTTAGCATTATAAGATAAATGTAAAATCGATACCTTAGGTATATTAATTTTATTAACTTTTATTAAGATATTATAAATATTATATTTAAAGCTAATAATATTAATTATAAAGTTATTAAAACGGCGAAATAAAATTATTTAACTTAATGTCGAAATTTATAAGGTATTAAACGATTCCGGGTTTATATAGCAAGAAATAACAGCGTTTAGGTAAACAATGTTTACGATTATCGTTAATAATTAATGTTTACATATAAAATAAATATCATATATGATTTTTTATGCGTAATATATATATTTTCACAAATTTGGCGATCTATTTATAATTATACCGTATTAAAGTTATATTTTAAGTAAGATAAAATACGGAATAATAATTATCTTATAAACTTTATAAAACTTTATTAACGTTTTTAAAGTTATATTTCCGGATAAAAGGCCCCTTATATTTACCATTTTTCAGGTTAACTTAATCTTTTAATATACCGTTAATAATATAATGTACCTTAATATTTTATAGTCGTATAACGTAGTTATTAGCGCTATCCGTAATACTGAAAATATTAAGACTATATAACAACTTTAACGAAATCGGACGTTTTAACTTAACTTTTTTTAATGTGTAAATATTATTAATGGTATTAGGATATGGGATGCAATTCGAGGTACCGCTATTGTTCTAATAAAACTAGGTTATATGTTGTTTCTAGAGGTAGGAGAAACGTGGGTATGGGAAAGTCCAGGCTACATTTTTAACGCTAATATATCTCAGTTAATACGGTTTAAATAAGCTTACTACGGCAGTAATTCGTTAATTATAAAAACTAAATTCTCGTAATTATACTTATATATTAAAGAATTAAAATAATTTCGGAAAATATAAAACTATAATAAAAATCATAAAAACTTATTGTAAAATAATAATTAATAATTTTTTTCTGATATACCTTTTTTATAATATTTATATATTACTATATTTTCGCATTTTTGTTTACAAACTTAAATATATTAATAATTTAATTTTTGTATTATTTTTTATATATTTTAATATAATAATAATTAACGTTATAATATTTCTTTATTATTAATTAAAATTTTAGTATATACCGATTTTTAAAACTAATATTTCACAATATTTAACCCCTTTTAAAATTAATTACAGATTCGATAATACAAATTACGTAAGTAAATTTATTTCGAAACTTTGTCCTTATATTAATATTAATAAAATCGATAATCCTTTAAATAACGTATGCGAAATAACGTTAATATTTAGTAATACGGATTTCTTTTTAATATCGTTTTTTTTAAACCGTTTACTTTGCCCAAGTTTACAAATAACTATTTTACCGTTTCCGCGGAAATTCCTTATAGTAATATTTATCTTTTTTAATATTTACCCTTTCTATTTGTTTCTTTTCTTTTTCGAAAAACTAATATTATTCCTTAAATTAATAATATATAAAAATTACGCCGGGTTAATAACTGTTATTTATAATACTGTAATTATATCGAACGGATTTATTAAATTAAATATAATAAATTTTACCTAAAAAGAATTAATTAATTACGTTATATCGGGTTCGACATTAATTATAACAAAAATAATAATAACTTTTAAGACGTTTACCTCGGTAAATTTAGTAATATTAACTAGTTATTTTTTGACGATAAATTTTTTTAACCCGGATAACCGCTACTATTTAATCTAAATTCGACAATGGTAAAAACGCGATATAGATATGGGCTAAACAAACAAGAAATACGCGAAACGGGTCGCTGAACCCGTTATCTGCATTATTAACTTCCTCTATACCTACTTACGGAGCGGCCGGAAACGCTACGGTAGTTTAAGTATTAACTAGTACTATTACCAAACTATACTAAATGTTACGACTTGACCAGTGAAGGGCCTCGGAAACGGTCGCACTAGGACTGAAATAGAACCCAAGTGGGTTAGTTACGTAACACGCTCCAAGTCGCTCCCGTAAAGCGTAAGGGAGCACTATGTAATTAAATAAAAGGCTTTAAGTCGTTCTTATAAAGCGTAAAGAAATACTATATAATTAAATAAAAAACTTTAAATCGCTTTTATAAATGTAAAAAAACGTTATAAGGATATATACGTTTATTATTCCATAATTAAATAACGATAATTTATAATATTTATTAATATTATATAATTAATTATAATTTCGTTATTTAAAACGTTTTTAATATTATAAAACGTAATTAAGTTATTATTATTTTTATATTACTTAAATTCTCATAATATTTTGGCTAATATAAACCCGTACGATTAGGTTTAATAATTAGTTAACTAACTTAGCTGTTATATATTACAAGCTTTTATTTAATAATGTCGTAAAATTTTAAGCAATATTTAATACTATTAAAATATCGACTAATTTTTAGAAACCCCTAACCTAATAACTTTAAGTTCGTATTCGAGAATTAAAAGGAAAGGTCTAACGGTTTATTAATCAGGTCGGATCCGTTCTACCTATATTAACTATTACTATTATCAAAATAAAGCCTAAGAAACCGGAACCCTATAATGGAAAAGGGAATCTATAAACATTTTTTACTTAAACGCGCGTTTACTTGCCCTTTTTAAACCTTAACGAAATATCGGACAAAATCCTTAAGGTAAAAACATATTTTACTAGAAATATAGCAAATTAGTTTAAATCCATTATATGAAATTACCTGGAAAACGCGGAAGTTAATAAAGAAAAATCAATTAATAATATTTTTTTCGAATACATTAATTTCGAAAATAAATTTCGTTCCAACTTTGGCACCTCGGACGAAAAAAAATTATCTGCCCAAAAAATTTTCGAATTTAAACAAAAAAGACCGGCGTCCAAATACGTTATCAGTTTCAAAACCTTAATTACTAAAGCCGAATAAGAAAATAAAAAAAAGGATACCTTAATCGATATATTTTATAAAGGGCTTAAAGATAACGTTAAAGACGAAATGGTTCGAATAAAATAGCCGATTACTTTTAACAATTACATCGCAAAAGCTATTAAAATTAACAATCGATAATTTAAACAACGATAAAAATAACGTAAACGGTTTACCCCAAGGACGGGTATTTGAAATAATAAATTCAAATATTCAGCCAATACCAATACCCCCAAAAAAAAACAATACATCTTATAGGACGGAACTAAAACTTATAAAGATTAAAGCTATCTAGCAATAAAAAATACGATAGATTAAATGCTGGAATTATGGCAAAACAAGCCATAAAGCACCGTAATACAAATCGCCAAAAAAGTTCCAACAAGATAAACTTTAAACCCCGGTACTTACGGAACGCCCTTAAGATAATTTAAAGGGGAGAACTTTCTCCATAATCCGACGAAAAAAAGGCCCCCTTAAACCTTCGTATCAGGAATCACGGCATGCTTAACGTAAAGCCAAGAAATTATCCTAGGTTAAAACGTAATAATACTTTAAGTTGAAATAAGAAATTATAAAACCATTTTTACAAAAATAACAAAATTAAATTTAACGATAAATAATTTAAATGCTTAAAAATAGTAGTAAAAATATTAAAAATAAATTAAAACAATTTATCAAAAACCCCAGATC
Organism: Monosporascus sp. GIB2; assembly: GCA_004155935.1. Taxonomy (NCBI): domain Eukaryota; kingdom Fungi; phylum Ascomycota; class Sordariomycetes; order Xylariales; genus Monosporascus; species Monosporascus sp. GIB2. Next base: position 16,752 of record QJNV01000394.1, on the reverse strand, counting down.
GATATAAACGAATGCATGCTTTTCATTGCCGACGATAATAATACCTAAACCATAAGAAATAAAAACGACTTATTTACTAACGAATTACTCGCATAGTGAAAAAAAAGTTCGACTTTCCTAATTAGGTAAGAAATAACAAAAATAACGAATAATAACACCGATAGTTTAAAACTATCGGTCCCTAGGAAAATATTAATTAAAACACGGTTGTATAAAGTTAGCCGAAAAAGAAATAATGCCCATAAGACGATCTTTTTTATTATTTTAAATGGTATAACCATTAAACAAAAAAGAAATTTGTTTAACGAATAATTACTAAATACTGCTAATAAATTATTACGGATTTACATTTTCAATTCGTATTTATTACCAACTTTTAAAACCGATAAATAATTAAAAAAGAATTTTAACAATTTACTTAGGAGTAATAAAACGATAATAACAATACGAATATAGTTTAATAGGATGTGATTTACGTAATAGGAATATAACTTAGTAAATAAGATATAAAAATATAATGACAAGCTAAATAAATATTTTAATTAAAGAACGAAATACGCCGATAGAAAAAAGATATATAACAACTTAAAGGTTAAATAGAATACCTAATGAAAATCCCAAAAAACGAAAGTTACCTATAAAAAGCCGTAAGATAATAAAACTTAAAAGAGAAAAAAAAATTCTAAAAAGGACTTTAATAGTAATAGGGGATAACGACGATTCCATTATTTTAAAAGTACGAATTAAAACAAGCTGGTATACTGTTATAGTGGATAACGAAGTTTTAAAAAGTAATTATATTATACCTAAAGTAATTAACCGATGTAAATTACTATAAAGATATTACAAAACCTTTATATTATAAATACCGCCGAAAAATAATCATTTTTTTACGATAATAAAAGAATCATACGCGAAATTAATTACCTTAATATTTTTATCTTAAAGAAAAAATATAATAATTGATTTCGATGTCGTACCGTTAGGGAATTACGATATAATTTTTAAAAAAAAGTATGGTTGCGTTAATATAATCCTTTAATCGATTAAAAAATTAGCTAGGTAAAGTTTTTTCATAATTTAATGACAAATATAAAAAAAGGATAAAAGTTTTAATACTTAATCGAAAATGGCGACGAATATCGGTATAAAGATACGACAGAAATTTTACCACTTATAGAAATACGATATAAAAAGAGGAAAATAGGTATTATGAAAGAATACGATATAAAAAGAGGAAAATAGGTATTATGAAAGAATACGATATATCGTTAGTATTATTAAAGTGAAATTACAATAATTAAATAATAACTTATAGCAACAGCCTAAAAAATTAGAAAACCTATTTAATATACCACTATAATGCCATAAATACGAACGATTATTTCAAAAAAAGCTTGAAATGAAATTATTAAAATATAGTAAATAAAACTCCAAAATTATCTTAAAAAAGTAGTAATTAAGCTTTATCTTATTTATAATCTTAACGAAACAAAATTGTACGCATTTAAAAAAATACTTAAAAAATCAATTAAAAAAGATAAATTTATTTATTAAAATTATTAACTAGATATTTTATATTTTTCGTATTTAAAAAGAATAGAAAATTATAATTAATTATAGATTATAGATAGTTTAATAATGTTATAATTAAAGATTAAATATTATTACTTTTAATTAGCGAAATAAAGAATCGTTTTTACGAAGCCCAGTAATTTATTACTTTCGACTTTAAAAACGGATACAACTTAATTCGAATTAAAAAAAGCTATAAATGGAAAATAACCTTTAGGACCAAACACGGCCTATACAAATACTTCGTTACTTTTATAAGGCTTACTAACGTACCTATTACCTTTCAGCATATAATTAATCACGTCCTTAAGGAATATCTTAATATTTTCGTAATGTGCTACCTCGACGACATTCTCATCTTTTTGGAAAAAAATAGCACGAGAAGTACGTCCATAAGGTACTATAATTATTTTAAAATGCTAACCTGCTAATTAACGTAAAAAAAGAACTAATTTCATAAATAAAAAGTTAAATATTCAAGTTATATTATTACTTCCGAATATATTAAAATAAACCTTAAAAAGATCGCAATAGGACGAAAATGGGCAAAGCTAAGTATACTTAAAAAAGTATAAACATTTTTCGGATTCGTTAATTATTATCGAAAATTTATTAGGAACTTTAATAAAATAATCATACCCCTAAACAAATTTACTTAAAAAAGTTTTAATAAACGTTAAAAAACGAAAAAAGCTTTTTAATAAATTAAAAAAGAAATTGCAAAGTAGTTAATATTAATTATATATAATTTAAGTCATTTAATAAAGCTAAAAACCGACGCGTTAAATTACGCTTTAAGCGTAATAATCAGATAACGAAATAATTAAGGTATATTATATCCCGTTATTTTCTTTTCTTATAAGGACCTAAATTACGTTACGTTATTTCTGATAAACAATTTTTAATTAATATTAAAAGATTCCGCGAGTTTAAACTTTTTTTTAAAAATAATTAATATTAAGTTAAAGTTTATATAAATTATAAAAATCTTATCCAATTTATTATAACTAAAGAACTTATAGCACAATAATTTCGTTATTCAAAAAAGTTAATGGAATATGATTTTGTTATTATTTACTAAAAAAATTTAAAAAATAGCAAAGCCGATACTTTTAGTAAACGACTAGACCTTAAGGAAAAACTAGTTAAAATTAGTTATGGGATATTCGACATCACTATAAAAGGATGGTTACGTTTATATTAAATTATAATAATTCAAATAGCATTATTTAATATATATTAAACTATACCAAAATTTAATAAATATATATAAAAAACGATAACTTAATACTCGCATAAGTACCTAAGAAATATAAAAAACACTTAATACGAAAATTATACAAATACATTTTATATAAAGATTTAAAAATTAACAAAATATTAAAACAATTACGAAAGTTTTACCGTTTCCCGAAAATAAAAAAATTGTACAAAAAACAATACGATAATATAATATATATGCTAAAACGAAAACACGACGACATAAACCATACGGAAAATTACAACTATTACTAATCGTAAAATAATTATAAGATTTTATTACGATAAATTTTATCACCAAACTTTTTTTTGTTAAAAGATTTAGTTATAAGTATATATTACGATAATATCTTCGTAATCCTAAATCGATTTACTAAGTTTTCTTATTTTTTACCGTATAACGAAAATATTAACGCCGAGTAAATAACGTTTATTTTTTTCCGAAATATTTTTAACGTATACGGATTACCGTATAAAATTATTTCAGATAAAAAAACGACGCTTATTTTTAAGTTCTGGCAAAACTTAATAATATAAATCGGCCTAAATTATAAATTATTTAATATATTTCGACCCTAAACGGACGGGCCAATAAAGCGATAAAACTAAATATTAAAAACGTATTTACGATGTTATATTAATTACGAACAAAATAATTAAGTTAAGAAATTACTAATAGCTTAAATAGCTTACAATATTAGCTACCATAAAAGTATTAAAACGACTTTATTTATAACCAATTTCGGGTTTATTCCAAAGATTTAAAGAGAAATATAAAAAGAAGGCTTACTTAATATTAAAATTATTTTTACGTCAAAATAATTTAAATAGTTACATTAGGAAATAAAGATAAAATTAAAATTCGTACGTAATTAAATAAAAAAATATTACAACCAAAAACGGTTAAAAGAATTAACCTTTTCGAAGAGAGAGATAGTTTATTTAGCTATAAAAAACGTCCGAATAAAACGTCCAAACCAGAAACTTAACTTTAAGTATATCGGTTTTTACAAAATTTTTAAAAAAATCTCAAAAGATAATTATTAATTAAAACTACCACCTAAGGTTACACTCTATCCTGTTTTTTATATATTCTTGTTTAAGTTAATTAAGGATACCGTTAAAGTACATACTAAATAAAATAATATAGAAATAAAGAACGAATAAAAATACAAGGTAAAAAGAATATTTAATACGCGAAAAAACGACGGACATATTTAATATCTAATTAAATAGCAAAATTACTTAAATTTCGAAAATTCCTAGGAATTAGCTAAAAACCTTATTAGTACGTAATAATTATTAAAAAAAATTTCACTAGTAATAATGCCGTGTAAGTAAGATTTTTAATCGAAATTAAAAGAAAAACCTTTAGGAAAAGACCAGTTAAAAAAGAAACGGGCTACAAAACGTTAAGACGTTATTTTTCAGCTTCTAGCTATTCGGCTCGTTCCTAGTTTTCCAATTCGTCTAACGATTAAAATCCCCGGTTAACCATTTTAACTCTTTTCTTACGGAGGAATTCCTATTACGTGCGAAAACGGTCCAAACGAAATAAAATTTCGTCAAAGCGACGTAAAACAACCTCTAGCTTTCCACGAGTTTTTTATAATTGCTAGCAAACCGATAATTCTTCTAATTTCAAATGTTCCATCTTTATATTAATAGTATTTAACGAAAATAATAGGATACCAAAACCGTCGTAATGCCGCTTTTTTAATATATAGTTTTTATAATGAGATACGTTTTTAGATATAATATAATTATCGCCAGCACGAAAATAAGAAGTATAAGGTATAACGTCGAAAGCAACGTTAGCGATAAAACGAACTAGGGCCTTTTTTTCTTTTTTTCGATCGCGTTATTTATAAAATTTATTAATATGACCTGATATGATAAGAAAAAAGGAACTTACCTTCAGAAAGAAAATTTTCGGGACGAAAAATCTAAAAAAGAAAAAATCGTATTACGACTTAACCAATAAAAGGCCTCGGAAACGATCGTACTAAGATTAAAACAAAACCTAAATGGGTTAATTACATAACGCGCTTTAAGTCGCTCTCGTAAAACGTAAAAAAGCACTATACAATTAAACAAAAACTCTAAGTCGCTTTTATAAAACGTAAGGGAATATCTTATAATTAAATAAAAAGTTTTAAATCGAATTTATAAAACGTAAAGAAACGTTATAAAAATATATACGCTTATTATTTTATAATTAAATAACGATAGTTTATAATATTTATTAATACTAAATAATTAATTATAATTTCGTTACCTAAAACGCTTTTGGTATTACGAAACGTAATTAAGTTATTATCGTTCCTATATTACTTAAATTCCCACAATACTTTTACCAACATAAACCCGTACGATTAGGTTTAATAATTAGTTTACTAACCTAGCCGTTACATTAAAGTTCTTCTCTTTTATAGTTTCCTTTTATTAAATATGCTTATATACTAAATATCATTTAATAAAACTTATTTCGTATTAAAATTTATAGGTTTTATTATTACGGACATAAATAAAAGCCTTTTCTATAATAATGATATATATTATATCATTTTTGGCTTTTATATTACAAGGTGTAAATGGCGTGCCGACGAGGCGATATGTTATAACATAAAAATTCCCAGCATGTTAACAGAATATCGTGCTAAAAATTTTATAGTTCTGCCTTTTTTTCGGAAAAAAAAAATTATCGACGCCCCGTTCCTTATCCACTTTAAGAGCCGCAGAATAGTCGCAGACTCGTACAAACTTAGCTGTTACAGAACCGCGGATTTATTAAATTAAAGCATCCCATAATTACGATAGGAAATAAACAGGGCAGGTTAATCTTTGGTTATAATAACGAACGTTTTCCGAGATTATAAGGCCCGGCCGAGGAATCATCTTTACGTCTCCCCGCATCCCTTCCTAGTCTCCGTCCTCGATCCTCCCTTATTTACACCAATATTATTGTAAATATAACCTGCATTAATTAGTAAACAAGTAGAAATGTCGCTTCTAGGCAAATACTATATCCGTAATTAACGAGCTTATTTTCGTCGGAAGCTGCATTCTCTATAGTTATAAGGTGATCGACCTAACCAAAAGCAGTTATTACTGCCGTATCTGTAAAATAATATTTAAGGAAACCGAAAACGTTTATACGTATAAAAGCTGCGGATATGTAAATTAGTACCTTATAATATAAAACGGCTCCGCTAAATAATTTAGGTCGTTTATTTAAATTACGTCGGCCTTTAAGCTTTCGCCGGATGTTTTTATTAAAACTATAGTTTTAAATAAAATTAGCAGAAAGTATTAAAATTAATCGGCCTATTTTACGATTATAAAATTTGCTTTTCGCTATTAAAAAATCTAACGAAATTTAAATGTTATAATATATAACATCGTCTACGTTACTTATAACTAAGTATATTTATTTAAAAGCGTACGTATTTTGCAAAGCTTATTTTGATAATAACTGTCCCAAAAGCGACGCCGCTATTACGTGGTTAAAAATAGCGTTATATATAGTTAATTTGTTACCACGACAATATTTAATAGAATATAATTAAAAAAAATCAAATTTATTAAGGTAACAGCTAAAAAACTAAAGGTACTAATTAATCTTTAAAGATAATACTAGCGTAAAAGATGCCGGCGTAAAGGATATTAACGTAAAGGATATTGGCGTAATGAATACCGGTATAAGGGATGTTAGCATAAGAGATATTAACAAAAAAAATACGGTAACTAAGGATAAACATTTCAACCTTTAGCCATTACCACCTAAAATATTCAAGCATATTTATTAACACTCTATTATATTAAAATTTACTCTAAATTATAAAAAAGGTATATATAAAATAGGGACAAAAAGTAATATACAAACTGTTTTCCCTTTCCCAATATAATGTTAAAATAAGGGTTAAAGTTTTGCTACAAGTACAGTAACATATCTCTCTGCCAGATAGACAGCTAGCTGAACCGTAATACTCGTTCATCATTCTGTCATTTTAGCATATAAATACCATTTCAGCCCGACTAGTCGCTCTACTTTTGATAACATTGCTAGTAAATGTGTGCGCCCTTGGCAAGGTTTTGAGGGGGAATGAAATGAGCGAATCCGATCTATTATCTCTGTAACAGAAGTGGCACCGATAGTCCTTGAATACACTCGATGAAATAGATAATAAGGGATAACTTACGTTTGATATCGACTGTCTGCGAAGATAGTGAATAGGTTCTCCACACCTTATGATTTGGGCCGAAGTAGAATTTCATCCAGGTACTCATCCAACCGCCCACTCCAAGGCCAAGACGCGCTCGCCTTGCCATTCTCATCATGCGTGATGGTTGCTTCTCGGCCATCGATGGTGAGGTGCCTCAGTCGGGGCAGCATCTCCACGACAACGGAGGCTACTTTCTCAGTTCCTTCGTACTCTTGCCGGGTCGTCCTATATCCCAGTTCCGCGGCTTTCGCTCCTCCAAGAAAGGGATTGCCGCACTTGTGCTCAACTCCAGCATAACCAAGGTTCGCTGCAGCGGGAAGGCCGAGCTGTTCCAGATAAGAAAACTCGGCCAATACTGTCAATATTTCCTACAGAATATTAGATCCTGACTTTCAGATGCAGTGCCAGAAACGAGGTTGCATTTTCTTACCTTCAAGGCCACGCCTTGACTAACAGGAAGTCTGTTGCCGGTGTCAGGATCTCTCGGAGGCCTGGGTATGCGGCCAGCCAGTCTTAGGCTGGACAGGCGAGGCATAGATTTCAGTATCGCTTTCCGTCATGTCAGCCTTCGGAAGACGACTTCCAGGCAGGGAACCCACCTGAGATGAAAGAAGGAGTCAAGCTAGCAGTCCCGGCAAACACTTTCACCTTAGGCGCTGCTGCCGCAGCCTCCACCAGTAGCGAGCCATACATCTCCTCACCCTTCTTCCCTGTCCATGAAAGCCCGTTCGCGCCCTCGAGGACCTCGGTGTTCGGGCACGCATCGACCATGTACTCGCAGAACGGAGCCGGCTCCAGCCTCGTGACCGAGGGCAATCGCAGACCCCGCGCGGCAAACCCGTCCTTGATGCCTTGCGCGAAGTCAGGCAGGATCGCCCACCTCAGCTTCTCGAGCCCCGTCATGGCCGCCAAAACCGATTCAAACAGGTCCAGCAGCTCGTCCGTCGGACCTTGCTGCTACTCCTCCGCCTTCAGTCGCTCGTCGGCGAACTGGCCCCTATGGACCCATACCTCAACATGGAGGCTACGGACCCGCGCCAGCGCGGCGGGCGGACACCGCTGCATTTCGTGCAGACGGTCGCGGACGTTCGGCCAGCCAGGGCGGGAGATATGGCCGCAGTTATTGTTGATATTCAAGCTGTGGAAAAGGTCTGCCGGTACCGTTATCGTAGAGGCGCCATCCTGGGTTTTCGACTCCGACTCCGTTGAGGAATCGAGCGGTTTAACGGGAGCCGGGCGAGACGTGCTTTTGGTGCCTAGAGGAGAGCAGAGGAAGGATTCCACGTCGGGTAGGAGGTCCAGTGTCTGTTGGTGTTCTATGATCCAAGGGTGTTGAGTATCTAAGAGAAACTGGGGGATTGATGAATGCTGGTGTGATGAGGTTTCATCCATCGAGAAAATGTCCCGGCCTGGATATCTTAGATCCAAGAAACTATGGAGAGACTGGGAATGCCTTATTTACATATGAAATCATGGATGGTTGCGCAGGCCAGCCTTTTGAATACAGGTTATCCATACCAGTATGAGTCAGCTGACTTCAGTCGGAGCACCCACCCATGCACATCCCTACCCACGCACAGGTGTCAGATTATGGGTGCTAGATTGGGCACACAGTGAGATTCCGACCCGATGGTGCCAAGAGGTATAAGGGATGCATTGGTGGGTGCGGAGCACCCATTTTCAGCGTTTGAACGGCGCCCGTTCCGAGTATATTAACCAGTTTTTCGACGGCCTCGATGCTGCGTTTATTCGCTCGATCCCCGCCCCAACACAGATACAGCGCCGATGAGGTAAGGTGAGAGGAAAGCCATGGAGAGAACCATTTGGTAATAGGTTCAGCCTATCGCAAGATGATTTTCACAAAGGCACCGTAACGGAAACCTTAGACCACTATAATTGAGTGCGTAAATTAAGCGCTGCCGGCACAGTTATCCCACCTCTCGTAATCTTCGTCGGCGCCAACGTCCAACAACATTGGTTTCCTCCCGAAAATTACGATACCTAGGGTAGCTAAAGATTCGCGACCCCTCCTAATGGCTGGACGAACAACGACATGGCTTTGAAATGGTTTACGAAGTCTTTATTCCCCATACCCAGCCGGATGACCCGGATCAGTAACGGCAGCTAGTTCTCGACGGCCATAATAGTTACATTACTGAGGAATTCATATGGGAGTGCTATAGTAACAAGATTTTATTAGCGTTTCTACCCGCCTACGCTTCCCATGTACTTCAGACACTAGATATGGGTGTTTTCTCGACGTTAAGGGCTGTTTCGCTCGGAGTTGCAAACTACGTGTTTTCAGCGGCGAGAAGTTAATCCCACGGAGATTGACTTTTTACGGGCGTACGCTATAGGGCGAAAGAGGGCCTTTAAACACTTATTAATCAAAACGGCGTGGAAAACAACAGGTATTTACCCTTGTTACCGGCAAAGAGCACTTAATAATCGATTCGTGCGGTCCGCCGCTGTCAAACCACCTATTATCCAGGCGACCCAAAACGGCCAGATTCCCGATTTCATGTCTGAAATGACCGCAATAGGCGTACTAACACCTAAATCTTCCCGGGGCCTGCATCAAATTGGGAAGGACTCGATGGGCGTTAACCCAGCCTTTGCGACGCCTACCGCGAAGCTTCTGTTCCGTAAGCTGAGGAAGGCACTCGACCAAAACAACATTCGTTTGAGTGAAAGCTACGAAAGGATCGTCCAATTACAGTCTGTCCTTGGAAAGGCGCGTCCGACGAAGCGCAGGAAGGTTGTGCCTGACCCAAATAACGCGTTTGTGACGATGGTTGAGGTCCGCAAAGTACAGGTATTACTTGAGGGCGTTTCACAGGAGACCCTGGTAGAAGTTGCCTCAGATCACAGCGAAAACGAGGCGGAATTAGATGCAGAAAGTTCTGATGACATAGCCAGTTGCATAATGGTTAAGACTGCAGAGTCTGAAAGCGATTGGTCTGATGGTTGATTTATTATTATTTAATTGCTAAATAGGTTGTGTTGAACATAGTTTCATTTTCGGCTTGTGCGTGGGTGGGGGGGTTGCATGGGTGGGTGCTCCGACTTATAGTGTCCGATGCCTCACGCTTTTCCAATCGACTTGGTATTATACAAAAACTTCCGGGTGATCCCTGAAGCCCAAGGGGTGCCTTTTTCTGCGACAAGATTCCTGAGTCGATCCTTGACGGGAACCTTCGCCACCGGTTCCCTCTCCAATTCCGAGCTTTTCTTCCGTTCAAGCGGTCGAATCAAGCGCACTAGCTCGAAGAAGGGTAACTCGATATTCTCGTTGCGGCGAGCGGACGTTTCGAAGAATGGGCAACCAAACTCGCGAGCGAGGGCTTCTCCCTCTGCAATGATCTGTTAACAACCGGTTTGTAAGGGTCAAGGCGTAACATGCAAGGCGCAAGGTGTTGCCGACCCAGACGACCCAGATCATTCTTGTCGCTTACCTTCAAATGATACCTCCCTCCCGTAACTCTCAGCAAGATCACTCTTGTTGCCAACCAGAACCATAGGGCAGTCGCCCTTGATCCGTTGAATTCGTTCCTGATGGCCTCTGACAGCCTCAAAACTTGCCGATGAAGTAATGCTATAGACAAGTAGAAACCCTTTTCCAGCACGAATCATAGATTCCCCCATCTCTGGGTACTCCCGAAGCTCATGATCTTGGACTCGAAGTAGGTCTATTCGCGAAACCCCTCCATCGATCATGAATTCCTTGTAGAAGACCCCTAACATCATTCAAATCAGAGACGTTTTCAAGGTGTCTTCGACACAGCAATGGGACGCAATGCGAAGCGACGGGAAGTAATAGGAAGTAATGGGATGCCTTACAGTCCTCACATGGGTCATAACCTTCCATGTAATGCCCTCGAATAAATTGATTCATCAAGCAGTATTTGCCTGAACCACCCACACCAATGAGTACGAGATCATAATTCCGAGACTTTGGAGAGTCCTTGAAACCAGAGTTAGCGAAGATCTAACCATGAGTTCAAACGAAGCTGCGAGATGCTGGAGAGCGAAGATATCGATCGACTTCTAGCAACATTTGTGACTACATCTATATCTTTGATCCATGACCCGTATTCGCTGTTGTACTTTGCCATTCGATCTTAGACAGCGATGGAAATTGGAAGTTCCAGCCGAAACTGGCGGCCATGGAGAAGATGATGGGTCCGAAGATTCCCGATGTTTTGCAGAAGAAGAGTCGAATATGATACCGGATCGCCTTCGGTGATCGACTAGCGAGGATGCTCAACTGCGAGCCGCCGCTGGTATGCTAAAACCAAAGTAGCATCAACTTACCATGCGTTTAAATGATTCCTTGGTAGATCCGGCTCGCAAAGATAGACGTTAACTCGTTATTACGAAGCTGTTACCGCCGAAGCCGGCGTATACTGAATGCCGGACGGAGGCAAATGTAGAGATCCTAGCGATCTGCTCATGACGTGATCAATCGCTAATCAACTGCTAATTAACTCGCCTCTGCGAGAGGAGTGGTCAAGGTTCCTGTCAGAATTATGCATCTGTGTTGATTGTTCTGTGTCTCTGCCCGCAGAGGCTTCTCACCTAAATTAGGTGGCTTAGGCATGGAAACTCCGACCCACTAAAACATGGGTTGGTGCCGAATTTCCTGACTTGGCTGGCCCCTATTATCTGACAGTTTCCCCGCGGGACTTTTCGTCCTCTGTACTGACATCCTTGGTCCCGAGTGTTGCAGTTTGATTAGTTTTAGCTCATTGGGCACATTCTTCTATTACGTCTCTTACTCCCGTGCAGCACTCAATCGGCCATAGGGGCGCTCAAGCTAACTAATTACTTTTAAAATTAAGCTCAGCTTGCGGTCGCAGGCCAAAATTTCCAGGCCAAAATCTGCCGGTTACCCCTTTCCGCCGTTCTCATCCCATTTCCTCGCAGATCTTCAGTGGTGTAAAGAGTATTTACCCCTCAAACGACAGGACCCCTCGACCGACACCTCTGCGCAATCTAGATTCCCAACCCAACTTCGCAGCAAAACTACAATTTCTAGAAAAAATAAAATAAAATAAAATAAAATAATACTATGGTAATTTGTAGTCTACGATTTCATTAAAGGTCGCGATATCTTTAATTTGGTGGCCTTTTTGCCTTTGCGCTCGGCAATTCGGTCCTTGACTTCCTTGATTTGATCCATCGAAATGAATCGCTCATTTGGGTTCTTACTGTAGGGGTCACCATGTGGTTGTGACTGTAACTGTTGGGATCTTAAAAATCGGTATCTTCCTGGGTCCGTCGTTGGATTATCTGTTGATTCAAGCGATCAAGGGTTGCGTGGTGGGTTGGTTCCAGCGAAACGTAGGCGGCGCGAGGTGACGCTAGTGGACCCGCACTGTACGGCGCGTCCCGAACTCCGGAAATGGAGACCGAAGACGCAATCGTGGTCGCGCTGGAAAGGGACGAAGCCGGCGGTCGCCCGCAGCGGAGGACACGCAAACCAAGCGATAAAGTCAGACAGAATGAAGGTGCTCAGGATTCTCTCGATGCGGCACTGCTATCATCAAAGAAGCAGACCGGAGGCACAACGCGGGGAGCAAGCGTCAAGGCGCAAAAGGCAAGAAAGGATGGGGAGGCTGGAGAGGGTGAGGGGAGCGACAATGAAAACAGTACACGACCAAGTCAGCGAACAAACGGAAATACTCAAAAGTTCTACTTAGGGCCTGGACGGAACAAGAAGCACATAATAAAGCGATAGAAACAGAAATGGGCCAAGTCAAAGCCGACCTCCAAGCGATCAAGGAGGAATGTCAAGCGGTCAAGGATGAATTACACAGGACTAAACAGCATATGGCAGAAGGCATCGCAGCAATTACCTCCGGACAGACCAGCCCGAATCGTCATACGCGGATGTTGCGCGTACCACCCCAACTAGCGAGCCGAGTAACGTGCAGCCGCTCTCGTCCCCCCTCAATACCGCTTCCACTTGTAATAACACTCTCTATTGCACAATCGACACGCCTAGGGTGGAAAACGAAGCAAGCGACCAGATCTCAGCCGGTGGGATCCGCACAATGGTTGAAAACGGTGTTCGCACCGAACAAGACAATGCTTCATGGCGCTGTCGGGCAGTGACCAAAAACCCCAGGAACCCTCACCGTATCAGCATTGCATGCAGAGATGAAACTGAACATGCGAGGGTGAAACGAGTGGTAGAAGCAAACCTAGCACAAGGAGTGCGGATTCTGCGAGACGACCTCTACCCCATCAGGGTGGATAGCGTTAACCGTACTGCGATTCTGGACGAGACCGGTAGTATTCGCCCTGGAGCGGCCGAGAACCTGGGCAAAGAGAACGATACCCAGATTGCGAAAATAGCGTGGCTCAGTAACTGGGATGTTCCAAAGGCATACGGATCCATGGTGGTGTACCTCAGCAAAGGATTTGACGCACGACGCCTTCTCCGTGAGGGATTCTTCTACGCGGGAGGGGAATCGGGATATACCAAGGTGTTCGAACGCCGAGAGCGCCCCAAGCAATGCTACAACTGCCAAGAAATCACCGATCTCAAAGCGTACCAATGCAAGAAAACCCAGGTGTGTGGGAGGTGTGCCAAAGAAGGCCATCACCACAGCGAGTGCACAGAAACCATTGCAAGATCAGTCTTACGTTTGGTTAACTGATCCGTCCGGATTAAGGGCAAGAGGCGTCATCTCATAGCTACGTAAGACGATAATCATGGTTCCGGGTTTTAGGCGCGGGATATATAAAAGGAGCATGTTTCTTCTTCCTCTCCCTCGTCACTTTCCTTTACCCTTCGTTTCTTTCCTTTCCACCTATATAACATGGCAATCCCACAGCTGATTTAGGCGAGCTTTTCTGCCGACCCAATCGAGGCTTTCGTTATTGGACTTAACAATGATGACAGCCAAACCAGTACTAAGGTGGACTTATACGAATATCTCCAATACGATTAATGCGATATTGGCGCTATCGAGGACCGACACATATGCGGTGATGCAGCTACCGACGACACGTCGGATGTCGAAAAAGCCAGCCCTTACAACGCAGATAACAAAATCAACCCGTTTATGGATAACGCATCTACTTACGAAAAGGTCCAAGTGGCAGCAATAAAAAGTGGCCTGGCCGTTTCTGCTAATATCGGGCTGGTTGCTGAAGAACTGGCCAACATTCGCGCCACGCTAGCTAGGATCGAAACCCAGCTTTATCAGCTTTCTAATTCTGGAAAGTCGCAAAAAACACCTCATGCAAAACGAAAGCGGGATACCTCGCCGAGCCCTCCATTAAAGAGATAGAGGAAGGCTCGTAAGGTCAACGTTAAAGCCACTAGGGCCTGGCTGCAATTCGATAAAGAGCACTTAGAGTATAGTTGGCGGCACGGTCGTGGCGGCGATCGTGGCTGCTAGATCCGGAAGTTTGGCCTTGATCGAGAGGAGGTTGATGGAGAGTATCTCCTCTCCTATGGTTCTGACTTGTCTGTTCAGGTTCGTGCCAATGGCGATTGGCTCCCAGTTGTTGTGCGATGGGACGCAGAGAGGTTTGAGGGGTTAACCGCCAGTGACGGTAAGACATTCGAAATCGACGGCACAACCATGATAGATGTGATATGTGGTGTTGTCGGAAACCACATTGCCCATGTCTTTTGACTCTGGTGGCGGTCTAGGCTCCTTTTTTTTTGTACCGGCAGGGAGGGATTCTACTTGTGGGTTATGCATCACTGGCCGTTCATAAATAAGCCAGAGAGCAACACTGTCAATATACCACTGAACTACATAAACAGCGAGTGTAGAATTAGGTGTACAGTACTGTTCTCGTAACCAGATTTGGACTCTTCCATATCCGTGCTCTCTCGTGGCTTTGATAGAATGAGCCTCGTTTCCATGTGGCGCCATGTGCAGGCTCATCTTCTAGAAACCCCTCTGTGGTAATGCCAAGGTTATTCCGGCGGTCCCGGTGGCTAGCGAGCGACCACGAGCGCGTCAAACCAGGTCTTTTTTCCCTACTGGTGATGGCTTCACATCGACTCGAAAGCACCACAATGGTGGAAATATGGCCTGTCATTGTGGCAGTCCAGTCTTGGATATCATCACAAATAACCTATTGGAAAGGGCCTTGATCCCTTTCCTGCCTCGTTGAACCTCATTTGCGGAAGCAAAAGCTTAACTTGCTCGCCACACGTAGGGTTTGCAATGGGTACCCAATGGGTACCCGTGGGTGGTCTTGGCATTTACCCAAAAATACCTACGACTACCACCTACGGATTAACCACCCACGGGTACCCGTGGGTATTTTTGAATGCGTACTAATCCACGTATTAATCTGTATTTCCGTTAAAATATTCGCGCATACGGAATTACCTATTCGAACGAAAAGGTTAGCTAATAAAATTTCCATATCCCACTTAAATCGAAGACGTTATCGATATTACGAGTAATTCGGCATTTTAGGTACCTACAGGTGGTTAGTCAGTGGGTAATTTCATTTTACCCACGCATCCCTGTTAACCACCCACGCAAATTTTTACCCACCTACGGGTACCCGTGGGTGGAAAATTTAGCGTGGGTGGGTGGGTAGTGCAAACCCTAGCTACACGTGCTAGCGCAGCTTGTCTAAACAGGTACCACTCGATAAATCATCTACTATTTACGTAGCTAAGCATCTGCTTTTGGCATGACAGCGTCGTCGAGGATTTCAAGCAACTTCCAGCTTGTCGACGATCAGCGGGAGGAGAACCAAATAGAGATCCTGGCTGTCCTTTTACAGCGTATGGAAAGTTAGTGCTTAACGGCCTCCTATTGGCTCAAAATACGGGGGCGTTTTAAATATCAACGGGCTATTAGTAAGGTTTCTAAAATACGGAATTATTCGGAATAATTCCGTATTATTCGTTTTTTCGCGTATAATATAAACTTATTCCTATATAGTTATTTTTTTATACGTAGCTATTTTTTACTTAATTTGTTTTAATTATATTTAATCGGAAATATTTTTAATTTATTTAACTTATAAATAATAATTTATTAACTTATTAATTTTTATTTATAATAATATTAATTATTAATTTTATAAGGTAAATTAAAATATTAAAATTTTAATTAAAATTTGGAATTATTAATTTTTAATTATATAATTAATGTTATATTTTTATTTATTTTATATTATTTTTTTAAATTATAAAAAAATATATTTTTATTTTTAATAAAACGTAAAGTTAATATTTACGATTTTAAATAATTAATAAATAATTAATATAATTATTTATAAAATTATATAACTTTATTTAAAAAAAATTAATATAAAAAAATTTAATAAAATTTCAAATAATAATAAAAATTTTAATAAATATCGTTACGATAATAAAAAATAAAGTTAAAAAAAATAATATATAAATAATATTTTTTTAAAAAAAACGTAATATTATAATATTAAATTTTTTTTATTATTTTTATAAATTAATATAAATTTAATTAAAATTTTTTATATTAAAGTTATTAATTATATATCGATAATTTAATAAAAAAAATTCGTAAATTAATTATTAAAAAATAATAATTAAAATTATTTTATATATTATTAAAAATAATTTTTAATAATATTTTTTTAAGCATAATATAATTATTTAAATAATTAATATTTAATAAAAATTTAATTATTATTTTTTTAAATAAGATCTGAAGAGCTTCTT
>QJNV01000393.1:0-56396 GCA_004155935.1 Monosporascus sp. GIB2 | reverse complement strand
GGTTGTTGCGGCTGCTGGATCATGGTTTTGTTGCTGTTGTGGTGGTGGGGGTGGTGGTGGTGGTTGTTTATTATTACGGTCAAGCAAGCAAGAGCATTAGACGCTTGGGGCTTCTTGAAAAGAGTGGACAAGGAAAAGGCAAATAAAAGGTTCCAATGCCTAGAATTATTCTGGACTGGACTAGAAACCACAACACGGCAGAGGGAAAACATAAGACTCAGGGCTGCCAGGGAGGAAGGCATAACACACCAGGACTATGCAGTTGGGGTTCAGCCAGGTAATAATTCTGAGCCGTTGGTGAGCCAAGAGAGAAGAGGATCGATTAGCTAGACCTAGCTGGATTGGATTGGATTGGATTGTTTACTGTACGGAACTCGCTTCTAGATTGAGTAGTGAGTTGTGACAAGGTCGAGCGCGGCACCCTCTCTGTAGCTGGAGGTACTTGCAGGAAAGTAGGGAAGAGGTAGAGAGGGAAGTGGGAACAGCTCTGTACGTATTGGATATAGCTGGTTTCAAAATACGCGATCACCCCATTCGGTACAATACAATACCAGGCTACGGACATGGCAGCGGCCGCAAGGAAACGAGAACTTGGAAGTACCTCCATAGCGTTACCTTCCTTCCTACCGTTCATGTCTTTCGTTCCGTTTCTCAGTGCTCGGGGCTCCTCAGGGCCCCCTCCAGGTCAGTCTATATATACAGAATGGGGCCCTGTAAGTGTGGACACCCAAAAGCCTGACATGGATGTGGTACAACCATGATTGGGCCATTGAGCGAAGTCACGGTCGATTACTAGAGGCACCTCTACACTGTTTTACATTGTAAAGTAGGCCCTCTGCTGCTCCCGCCGCATACGTAATATTCGATATGGATATATCATGATCGTAAATGCACACGAAGTCCCCAATTGATCATACCTACGTACACGAATCTTATATGTACCTATTGTATTATTTGTATGATATTTCCCCTCCAGTTGAAGAGCCTCTGGTAGGCACTACCTAGTGAGTAGAGTACTCCGCGGCCCATCGTTGCGGGGTTATCCATCAGCTGCCTTGAAACATTGAAGGTAAACAACATCAGCCGGCCCACCTTGATACGAAGAAACATGTCCGTACTGTAGGTAGTATATAGATCTGGGCTCCGGATCATGTTGGTGACATCGAACGTATATCCATACCTGCTGCAGGGGTCCAATCGCCGACCAAACAGAAACTCCCAATCCGAGGCCGCAGACGCGCTCCGTCCTACCAGCTTACCTGCAGCGAGTTGCCTTGGTTGAACTGGCGCTAATTGCTCCCTGAGAGTGAGACCTATCATTTTGCTTTCCAGATGCGCCAACAACAAAACCTGCAGCGGAAGACGGCCGAGGAGGCATCTTGAAATCCTGATTACAACAACATGAGAGTTACGTTAGGTACTTCGCGCGGCAAGCAAATACACTAATGAGACAGGAGGGTGGCATAACAGATTCATCATGGCGCTTTACTTGCAGTGCCTGCCCCATCTCTAAGGCTCTGATTGTTTGCAGACCCGCTACGGCGTGAAAAGCCAATCGAGCCATAAAGAGAGGTATATATGACATATAAAACCGCCACTTATAGTCTTCTTTGTGTGTTTCATGAAGTGGGATCTTTCGATCGGCTTGAGCTTATCGATGATGGACCGAACCACAAGTTGCAGCTATGGAGACTGCAACATGCCGTACAGGTTGCAGTATGGCACCCCATCTCGTCTTTGAATGGACCATTGGCTCGCTAGCTGGCTCGCTACTGCGCGTTTACCATGATTTCGATTTCTTCGACCATTCATGTTTCTGCACAATGCAGTCAGATCGGACCAGCGAGATCAGACCCACGAGTTTGCGCTGAGTGGTTGGTGTTAAAAGTATGGGGATTTTAACGCCCCGGGTCTACCGTCTGCCACAGACTCGCTAACTTAGCACTTCTCGGAAATCCGGTGTCCTAGGCGAATTGCTTCTTTCTATTCGCTTCTTCTTGCTCTGCCCTTTGGTTTCGTGCAGCCAGTCGGCGTATAACTTGTTGGCAACGCTCACTGAATTCGCATTGTAGACGCCCTTGTCCCTTTAGACAACTACCACCCTGTTGGTTCCTCAGCCGCGCCGTCCCTCCACACGCCATCTCCCACCTCGTTATACCTGTAATAATAGGCGTACACAGATTATCCCGGCTGGCATAGACTGCAACAAACATGTGCCCCTGCCGTGTTCCCCCATATGCACTGCTAAGCAAGGGAAACCCATACGATCGTGATGAAGGGATATGCAAAGATGAGGAAATAATTGGGGGACACTGTGCTTACTACATATGACCTAGCTCGAAATTATGCGCTATATGGGTGAGATATAAGGCACAAGTCGCGCGTATGCGATCCCATCCCCCCTGCGGTTCCCTCCAGGAAGTCTTTGTTGACAACTTGACCGACCTCATATGGGTATTATTATGGCGTCAGGGGAGCTATCGTCGCTGGAGCTGGTGCCGCTAAGCAACGTGCTGGAGACACAAAGATTTGCACTCGTTGGTTACATCGCATGGCTCTGTGTTCCTGTCAACTGCTGTGCCCTGGTGTTTGCGCTCAGCTGTCAAGGAGTGTGTGTTGCCGTGGCTTTATATTGAGAGCTATCAACGGTCAATGCTTTATGCTCTGCTATTGTATGCTGTCACCCATTCCAGGTTGCGGTATGTTACCTCTATATTTCCACAAGCTAGGTTTGGGAGAGGAGCAAGCAAGCGGTGTAACGAACTCCTATTCATGATTCTACTACAACAAGCAACTTCAAACATCCGATGTCAGATTGTTCTGTATATGATGCTGCCGCTATCCAGGTTTGCGTCGTTCCTTCGTTACCTACCATAAGACGTACAAACGGAGACGAGATGCTTGTACTTGCGAAGGTTACGCTTTGAGGCTCTTTTGTTTACTTTTGCTCACATCCCGAAAAAGTGGACGGCCCGACGAGAATAAAAGTTTAAGGATTCGGGTTCCTGACTGTCTAAAGCCGTCCGGTACTCTGGAGATCCAATGGTCAACGCGGGCTGCGTAGTTTGTGGATGATGTGGAATGTCATTGTCATCCAAGGCGCAGCCGCCGTTACTCGTCTCGCTGCTGGCTTGGCTAGTAGTGAGCAATACCAAGCTCCTGCTCCAAAGACCTCCCTACATTCATTATCCATTATTTCATGAAATATCCTTCTGCCTGCAGGTCATATGTTCTTGGTGGTTTATCATGGCACCTAGGTAATCCCCGGTCCGCAGTCTCCGGCTCTTTCATGGTGTCATGAGGCTGTAGATGGATAGCTTTTGCTCTCCTTTGAGTAACATCAATTTCCCAAACCGGATGCAAGCAGCTCTTTACCGCCACGGGACGGAATACGGGATGATGTACCTCGCCATTTCCTGTCTGAGATTCATTGACCCACAGTAGTTTTTCCAGCCTGCGATTTTCAAACCGATCTGAATATCCACAGATCAAGCCTTATACTACGCATGATGGGTAAGTCTAACATCCATGGGCGGTATCCCTCCACATGTTAAATGCCCGGATTTTCTTTCAGTTGGCCAGCTTCTTGCCCTAGTCAGATACCCGACAGGGATGTTTTATTTCGCAAGATACTAAGTATTGGTAGAATCTCGCCAGAATTACTTTAGCAACGGGGAGCAACAAGTTAGCCAAGTTACCACATCGACTGCCAGAATCTCAAATGAGCATGCCTTGTATGATTATCAAGGGCTTTTGAAAGCCCTTCTCCTTGTTGTCTTGCGTAGAGCTCGTATGGCTCACCAATGAGATCGTTGCGAAGATTGCGACTTGGAAGCGCTACACCACACTCGGCTGCAAGACACAATGGGCCGGAAAGCGGATCCCTCGGAGTATTATAAACGCCTTAATAATCCTGGGGCCTCGTCTACTACGTAGAGTAGTAGCTAGATGATGATTTGTTACAACCCACTTAGCAATCCATAAGGTCCTGGTATCCCCCAACTTGAAACCAACCGCTGTAGCTCCCGGCCTTTACTCTCCACAACTCACCAAGCTCGAAAGCCTCCTCACGACGATACCATCTGGTTAGATTGCGCGGCGTCAATTGCTTCCCCAGTCTGCTAGTAAAACATGCCGCCAGCGACCTGCTCGAGGACGTGCGCAGGTGTGGGGAACTGTCGGCAGAGCTGCCGACCGCCAGCGCTGAAAAATTAGTGGAAACAGAGCCACCGTCCCAGAAGGTGTTATAGTAAACCGTTTCCCCATCACCTAGTTGCTATGCGAGACGGGCCAGTTTTTATGAGGGCTTACGTTGATATTCCGACGATCCAAATCTGATGCCCGATAGACCACTCGCAAAGATAGCGACGAATATAAAACACACCGTGCTCTAGTGGCAGGGACACCCGTGCAAATACAATTACACTGATGCAGGTGTCAGTCTGGGAGTATGGGCCCCCGAACAACAAGAATGTTATTGTTGACCAGTCCAGCCGAAGGGAGGCGGCTCATGGCTTTTTGGACTTGACGATTCAGGTCTCTTCAGCCAGTTTCTAGTCAGCTACCACTTGGATCCCGGTGATCCCTAATGCACTATGCAGCCGCAGCCACCGTATCGCTGTCCTCCTTACTTCTACTGTACCTCCGGTCACTCCGGGTATTTTTGGCTAGGACGCCCGGTTGCCATGGTCACACCGTTTATAAGACAACGTGCGATTGAGACAAGTCAATACGAGAGGCATTCTTATCCGGTTTCATGGGATATCCCAGATCGTCAATGACGGTTGATAAATCCGGTCTCATATAGACTCAGCAGTCGCTGGTTTTAAACTGGAGTGTGTCGGGGCCCATGACACAGTTGTTTCCATATGCTTAACGACTCCCCGTTGGAGTGGATAGTCTGGTAAAGGGTTCTTATGTATCACTTACACGAGGCTCACCACGTCAAATGGGGGGAATCGGCGGGCATCAACCACCATCTATGTACTCTGAGAAACCCCCTTAACACCTTCCCCCTCTCGCTAAGACGATATGTCCACGGTGTTACGGCCCTCACAGATACAGAGTTTGAAATTGACCCTACGGCACTACCTTGAGCACCTTGGCTACAAAATGGTTTCAAGACTTGTGGTGCGGCTTTGGGATCGATCACACACTAATCTGCAGTGACGAAAATATGGTTCGATACTCTTGATAGGCACATCAGCACACATCTTCCGCCACCGAACACGAACTGATCACACAGGATGCTGAATGCGGCCGAGGCGACGGTCGCAGCTCATATTGCCCTGTGGCTCATGCAAGAATGCGCAGGTTAGCAAGGCTGCCGGGGTCAGCCACAGCCCTAGCCGAGAGTAATCTTTAATGCTTTTAATGAATGCATTTGACGCGCCTGTTGATACTTGGCCAGGGTCAGACACAAAGCTTTGTGGTATCTTCCATTGGCTGGACAAGGATATTGCCCATCGTAGCCTCGGCGAATGGGTAAACGCGATGGACATCCGCGTTCCCCAAACCCGCATATAGCTTAACATATTTATAGACGACTCGTAGCCAGTGATCACAATAGCTTTTGCTTCGTGCCGTACCTCGCGCTACTGAAGCACGGAACTCTCAAGATAGGAACAATGTAACCAATATCCGAGTCTAAACATAGTAGTTCCACCTTAATATCCGTCTTGGCTTGGAAGAGCAATTATCTAGAACAAAGGGGGTTGCTCCTCCTGCGTCGCACTCTGTGTCACGCTGTTGCTTAGAGCTTCATAGGTTGTCTTCTCCGAGATGAAGTATTACGTTGTGAATATAAGGCGAAGGACCCTTCTAGACCGTGAGATCTCACCGCATAACCTTATAAAAGCCCCTTATGGTAATGAGCCTTTGCCCGGAGAACGGTGGTTTTAGGCGATCCGTGCGCACGTGCAGCTGGAAGTAATCAAAGGCGCAACGACAGTTATCCACAGGAAGCCTCATTACTGATAATAAGGGGGGGTTGACAAGTCAACAACATAGGCCGAACTTAATCTTTGTACGAAAGACCTCCTTAGGCAAACTTGGCAAAGCAGCGCGCAAATGGAGTTCCAACCGGTGTAACACCTATGACAGTACATACCTGGGTGTTCGATTGCTAAAGGCCTCATGGATTATACGGATAGGTGCTGTTGAACGCCGAAAACTCCGAAGTTCAACAACATCAGACGCCCTGATGTTTACTTGCCTTTTAAGGATTTACGTTAGGTATCTAGCAACTT
The DNA here is from genome assembly GCA_004155935.1 of Monosporascus sp. GIB2. Taxonomy (NCBI): domain Eukaryota; kingdom Fungi; phylum Ascomycota; class Sordariomycetes; order Xylariales; genus Monosporascus; species Monosporascus sp. GIB2. The sequence goes on along the minus strand of QJNV01000393.1, from coordinate 50,148 downwards.
GCCAACTACGTACATAAATGCAACTAAAGGGTTACATCCCGTCAAACACCCGATAGGATACATACCGTGCGAATTTCTGCATATCTGAGTCGGCTCTTACTGTGACGAGATGGCCCACCTTGTTCCAACGACAACCTTGGAACCCATGCCAAAAATCATTTCATTTGCAAGTGGAGCCCAAGACTTGCTTGACCTGCAGCCATTGCGGTCAGTGTAATAAGCGTGATATACAGCGGGCGCATAGCGCTGAGGTCTCGAAACACCCAGGTACATCTGTACTCAGCTGTGGCTACCTGAAAGTTCAGCTCCTAACCAGCGTCCCTTGCAATCTCCGGTGCCCGCATTATAATGGAGGCTGATATCAGAGCCGTGATCCCGGACATCGACCCGGTCTTGTCCGATTATTCGGTGGGCTACCTGCGGCACGCTTCCACCGCATGGGCCGGTGATGAGGAATCTTCCGGCTTGTCGCCGCTGTCTGAAGCTGCCGCTGCTATCACGGAGCTCCTGCTCTCTGCATCTGGCAACTCGTCCGGTCCCGAGCAGGAGAAGATTCAGGCCCTCGTTGCCAAATGGGTTGAGAAGTACGAGGAGGCCAACAATACAAATGGTGAGCGCCGGGGCCCGTCGGCCGTCAAGCGCCTCGACCAGGCCATCCAGGTCGGCGCACAGCGCAACATGTCGTCCACTCTCGCCGTGGCCACCGGCAGTGTAGACCTCGAGTCCGCGAATGCGCGCAAGGTGGAGTCCAAGGTTGACCGGAAGAAGCTGGAGAAGGCGGAGCGGAAGATTGCCGCCAAGCAGAGCAAGAAACAGTTCAAGAATGTTGAGTACGAGGCTTCAAGGCTGCTCAACCAGGCCGAGGACGCCCAGAGCTACGAGGAGTTCTACATGGCCGTCAACCCCCTGCAACTTGGTTCCGGAGGGAGCAAGTCTAAGGATATAAAGATCGACAACATCGATGTCAGCATTGGCGGTAAGAGGATATTGACTGATACCGACTTGACGCTCACGTATGGGCATCGTTATGGTTTAGTTGGTAACAACGGTGTCGGTAAATCTACGTTGCTGCGAGCGTTATCCCGACGAGAGGTGCCTATTCCGACACATATCTCGATTCTCCATGTCGAACAAGAGGTACGATATATCGAAATAGGAAATGAATGGTAGACTAACAGGGATTAGATCACTGGTGACGATACATCAGCCCTGCAGGCTGTCTTGGATGCAGATGTTTGGCGGAAGGTCCTCCTCAAAGAGCAAACGGTATGCTGTCCCGTCGATGTCGTCTTCCTGCATTTGTGTGCTAATGAAACCTACAGGAAATCACCGAGCGGCTTGCAGGAATTGAAGCGCAACGTTCGTCTATGGCTGACACCTCCGCTGATGCAGCTAAGCTTGACCGTGATCGGGAGGCTCTTGACCAGAAGCTTGGTGACATCCAAGCCAAACTGGCAGAGATGGAGTCCGATAAAGCAGAATCCAGAGCCGCTAGTATCTTGGCTGGTCTCGGTTTCTCTCCAGAACGCCAGCAATATGCGACTAAGACATTCTCCGGCGGTTGGCGTATGCGTCTAGCGCTTGCAAGAGCACTGTTCTGCGAGCCCGACTTACTACTTCTCGACGAACCGTCCAACATGTTGGACGTTCCTTCGATTACCTTCCTTTCCAATTACTTACTCACTTACCCGAGCACCGTCTTAGTAGTCAGTCACGACAGAGCTTTCTTGAACGAAGTAGCAACAGATATCATACATCAGCATTCAGAGCGTCTCGACTACTACAGAGGCGCAAACTTCGAGTCCTTCTATGCCACAAGAGAAGAACGCAAGAAGACGGCCAAGCGCGAGTACGAAAACAACGTGGCGCAGCGCGCGCACTTGCAGGCCTTTATCGACAAGTTCCGTTATAATGCTGGCAAGGCCGCGGAAGCCCAGTCACGTATCAAGAAGTTGGAACGCATGCCTGTCCTAGAACCGCCGGAGTCGGAGTATAGCGTGAAGTTCCGATTCCCTGAGGTTGAAAAGCTGTCGCCGCCCATCGTTCAGATGTCGGGTGTGTCATTTGGATACGACAAGGACAAGATCCTCCTCAAGGACGTCGATCTGGACGTCCAGCTCGACTCGCGAATCGGCATCGTCGGTCCCAACGGTGCTGGTAAGACGACGATCCTGAAGCTGCTCATCGGCAAGCTCCAACCCATCAAGGGAGTGATCAGCCAGAACTCGCGTTTGCGTATTGGCTTCTTCGCCCAGCATCACGTCGACGCCCTCGACCTCACCGTGAGCGCTGTCAGCTTCATGGCGAAGACGTATCCGGGCCGGACGGACGAGGAGTACCGCCGGCAGCTGGGCGCCTTCGGCATCACCGGCACGACGGGCCTGCAGAAGATGGCGGTGCTGTCCGGAGGTCAGAAGTCGCGTGTGGCCTTCGCGTGCCTCGCGCTCACGCAGCCGCACATCCTGGTGCTCGACGAGCCGTCCAACCACCTCGACATTGAGGCCATGGACGCCCTCGCAGAGGCGCTCAACGAGTTCCAGGGCGGCGTGCTCATGGTCTCCCACGATGTCACCATGCTTCAGACCGTGTGCAAGAGTCTATGGGTCTGCGAGAACGGCACCGTCTGGAAGTTCCCCGGCGATGTCCAGCAGTACAAGAAGAGGATTGCCGCGCAGGCCGATGCGGCCGGTGTCGTTAAGGCCCATTAGAGAGTGCTGTGGCCCTGAGTTTACGCGTGTATGGAGAATATGTATATGGGATCATGAATGATTATATGATGACGAAGCCCGACGGACCTCCGCGCATTTGATGTTCAGCGCTCGTGTCTTTCTGGCACTTTTCGATAGTAGAGACCAGTCAATATCGTATCGGCTTTGCCTACGATTGTAAACCTTGAAGCGCAACCGTGTAGGCGTGAAGTCTAGCAACTATGGAATCTGGAACGTGGTCGTCTGTCGCTTCGGTTTTCATGGGCCAGCGGAAGGGACTTTCCAGTCCCCGACCCTACCGTTTACAACATACGCATCCGGTGCGCTCGCTATTCCTAGGATTGCTCACTTGACCAAGTCGGATCCGCGCATTGATCTCACCCAAGATCTCATTGTACGTATTTCCTTGGTCCTGTAAGTGCCATCACGCCCTTCGCCGCCCGCCCGGGAGACACGTGCTACACCTGGCAAACCTAGCAGGAGGGACGGGTAATCACGCCTAGCCGCTACATTTGTCGGACCTTGCGGCGTGGGTGGTTATCCAGTGAGGCGGAGTGTAAAAGCAGGTGGCTCTCCTGCCATCGGACCACGTTATTGTATGTCTGGTACCTTCTCCCCGCACGCTGCTAATCTGACTCTTCTCTCTCTTCCCGGAACCTGAGATAGGCGAATATTAGGCTGAGAGTTATGTGGGAGGCAAGTTGAACGGGGAGATCAAGCGAATACCTTGGTCTGCCCAGATGAATACTATATCTCTGTTTCACGCGATATCGTCAGGTACGTCAAGTGGCTTAATAGTTAGTGTTTACCTCCAGGGAAAGGGAGGTTGTCCCCGACTTGACCAAGCTGGGGCGCCCGGACGGGTGGTGGGTGGATGCTAGAGCTTGTCATGGTTGGCGGTAACTAGGTGATATGGCACTACTTATCATATAGCTCTAGCAGGTAAGGTCCTCAACTGACGACGGACGCTTGGCGTGATGCTACCATGTCTCGGCCGGGAGAGTGTCCAGGGAGTGTTGCCTGGGTATGGTTAACTCGCCTCCCGGCGCTATTATGCTTGATCAAAAACTTAGGGAGGCAGATTACTGCGTGAAATCTCCGTATCTAGGACGTTTTTGCCGCATGGAGGATACTGGATCGTCAAAGCATCAGCTTCTCAAGGAGATCATCCATACGTCCCCCCTTTTGGGGATAGTCACGTCGTATTATCACCGCCCATATGACGGGTCTATGTCTGGTCTGAGAGAAAGTGCAAGGTTTAAAATTTCCGCAATGTATTCTGCGAAAGGAAGAAAGAGAGATACGTGCCTAGCTACTGCCATGCGACATGAACTCCTGAAGCAGGTTGATAACTACTGCCTGCTCGGCGCGACTGAGACGAAGTATACGGAGGCAGGGGAATAATATTTCATTCTACAGCTAACAAAGCGAGTAGTTCAATGGCGATACGAGGATGCGGGCAGGTAGATAGAACTAGCAACGAAGTCAAAGCTTCGCCCTTTAAACAGCAATATAGCAGGAAGACCAGGCAAGATACCTTCTCCCCTTCTCATACGTAAAAAGTGCCCGACACCCAGCAGCCATCACGGAATATCACAAGCAGAAAGCCATGGCCCAGCTACCGTCCAGACCAGCCGGGCCGTCATGTGCTGGAAAGACGACACAGAAACACCAGGAGCCGTGCACTACGAAACGAGGACGCAGTTTGCTTGAGGAGTACAGCAACAGCTTGCGCCGAGGCGGCTTTTGCAATAGTAGTTAGTGGATTGCCTTTCCTGGTCGTCTGCCTGCGAAGAGAGCAATAAAGAAAGGCAGGTAGCCTGCAGGACAGCGCGTGCGATACAGCAGAGACATCTGACGGGGCAAACACGCCGCCAAATATGTTGATGGCTATATAGACGAAGGTCATGACCGATCATAAAGAAAGCGAAGGATCCGTTACATAAACCCCCATGCACCGACAAAGAGCCTGTGTTATGTGGGCCCAGAGCACAGGGTCACTCGTCACCTCAATTGCTTCCAATAAACAGGATACTTTGGTGGAAGGGAGCACAACAATTTGTGGCGATCATAGCAGAGGTGAGTTCTCTCATATATTCATAACCATCAAACACCGCAGTGCTATGGTATCAAACGCGATGGTACTGTATACCCGAAGTCTTTAAAGAGAAATCCGCAACACCAATTTTTCGTCAGGCCATTGAAGGGCCGGTACCGAGATACTAGAAACGAGATGGGGAAGAAAAACCCAAGGAAAATCCTCCATGTCCGACAGCGTCATCGTCTACGCGGCGAAAGCGAAAGACAGATGCTGTGAGACTCCAAAAAACGAGGCGGGTCAGCCTCTCGGCCGGCCCCCTCCAGTTCTCCCAAACGCTACACTACAGAGCTAGGAAAGCCGATCAACCAGTTGAGCCACCACGGCCCAGAGCTATCCTCTTCCAGTGGTCACGCTCTTGCTCAAGCTTCATAATCTTCTCCTCTAGATCCTCTAGCCTCTGAGCCTTTCGCTCGCGAGACTTGCGCGCAGCCAGAGTGTTACGGGCCCGCTTCATGGCCACTGTGTCGGACGGATCATCCACAACAATGGGCGGAAGAGGTTTGTCACGTCGCCGCGAGTTAACACCAGAAACAGACGAGTGTCGCCCATGGCTAGTAGTCGGCGAGTTGCTTGACTTGCGGCGAGGCGCCTTCTCAACAACCTCAAGCTCTTCGGTCTGTTGAGCAGGAGATTGGTCGGCGGCAGCGATCGATACAGCGGTATTCTCCGGAGGGAACAGGGGGAACCAAGGATCGGTAGTGCTACCGAAATCGCCGACATCGAAAGCCGGAGAAACATCAAGGCTGTCGAACGCTGGTGACTCATTATAAAGAGAAGGGGACGTCAAGTTTGTGAGCGTGGTGGAATTCGGCGCAGAAGTGAAGTCGCGGAACAAGTCCTGGGGCGAGACGGTCCCAAGGTTGGTGCTCGATGCGGAACTTGCGGTCATATCGTACGCCGGAATGCCCGGGGAAGAATAGGCGGTGGTTGAGGCACCACCCTCCAGAGGAGGGAAGTCGTCCACGTTAAGCGCGTCTGTTTCGCATGAGCTTTGCCCGTCATCAGGGGCAGGGAGGAGTAGATGCTTACCGTGCAGATCCATCTTCGCGGCGGTTTGCTGGTTACCGATACCCTCAGTAAATAAAGGAACTGGGGGGCGACGAGGTCGGTTCTGTTGGTTTACAGCAGCTGTAGAAGATGGAGCAGAGAACGACGCGTAAAACTGCTGGGACTGGTTTTGCACAGAAGATTTAAACCGGTTGGTAAAAGCCGAAGAGGAGATCTGATGCCCTGTCGCCTGGATGATCTGGGCCACTCGCTGATTCTGGAGATTCGGAGACGCAGAATCAGCCTGGTTATGCGAGGAGCGACGACGACCGTTGATGTTCAGTGATCCAAAAGCTGTTGCTGATGGCGGAGCAGGCGAAGAGACGGTGCGATTAACGTTGGTCCTCTGGGGTTCGGGTTGATCGAACAAGACAAAGTCCTGTTGGGGTGCAAAGCTGTTGTTCTGTTGCGCGGATGATGCCGGCAGGCTCGGGGAACTGGAGGGAAGCCATTTTGACTGTGAGGAATCCGTGTTGAAGACTGTAAAGTCTTGCTGTGGAATGGTGGCGGTGGTATGAGAACTCTCGCGAAAGCTGGGAATAGCCTCGTCAAAGTTCAGTTCGACCTGTGAAGGAAGAGCTGAAGAAAAAGGTTGAGTGGGGTGGTAAATGTAGTTTATGATTGGAGACTGAATTTTGTCTGTGGCTACGGGAGCACTGAGAGAGTGGGAAGTGACGCAAGGTCAAGTTGTCTAACGCATCTTGAATGACGATGCTTTTGTCCGAATATGCTGATGTTCTGTAAACATTTGGGTTTGGGAAAGAAAAGAGAAAAAAGTAGCAGCCTGAATTGCGGCGGGCAACAGAGACTTTAGTATTTTTTTTCTCAGGCAGCAACTCGGTAATGTATGTGGGATGTGTGGGAATGAGCGAATGAAATCCGCAGAAAGGCTAAACCACACACAGTAAATTTGGCTGATACCTAGTAACTTGGGGGGCGGGGGGGGGGAGATACCTTGCTTGACTTACTGGCTTCGTCTGTGACTTCTTGAGATGGTGACCAGGCTTGACCTGGGTTCAATCCCTGGGTGGACGCCAGCATGTGGGTCTTGGTTGAAGCTAAATTAGCCATGAGGTACTTCCAATGAGAGTCCATCTCTAACAGCCAACAATTATGCTTTCCCCTGGAGCCAGGCAAAAATCTCCGCAAAGAGGCTGTTGAAACAGATAGACGAGCACAAGATTCGTTTCTCCTGTGAGAGTGTGAGTCATACCTTTAGTCCGGTCAATCCACAATCGTACTAGCGTCAAGCAGCACCCTGGATAGTGCATTTCCCCAGTCCTCAGTCCTCTCGGCTTCCCAAGCCTCGCAAGCCTCTACTCAGCGCACATTGCCCCTCCATGTTCGTTTGCTCGTGCCCTATGGATACATGTTTCTGGTCTTTCTCATGGTATGACCGTATTGTTCCACCCGGAGCAATCAGAGACGAAATGGTCGGCACTTTTAAATATAACATCGGTTACGGCAATGTTGACAAGTAAGGGTTAGGAAGCGTGCAATCGCCAACCAAAAAAAATAAATAAATAAATAAAAAATTTCATCGATGCATCATTGCGGAGTTCAGTATCTTTTCTTGGTATCCCGTTACCAGAGACAATCAATCCCACGCGCCCGTAGCTCGATATTACGGCCCCGTCTGGCATTTCTCCATCTCGCCAATGTACCAAATACCTATCATGGCTAAGCGCTTCTTCTGTCGCTGGTTTGGGCCCACCACATTTGATTGGGTGGCTTCGGCCAGCCGAATCTGGAAATATCAAAACGCCCGTGACGGCCAAGTCTTTCCAAGCCTCGGGCCAACTTCGTATAGCCGTTCAACGCCGATCCTGCGGTGTTGAGTATCTCGACCAGCTCTTGTCAAATCCGTATTGTGCGCTCCCGTTGTCCTGGCGTGCCTCATCGCTCCTTTGGAATTGATTCCGTAGCCAACATCTATTTCAGTCGGTTCAGTATTGTCTGACTTGCGATCATTGTCCTAATTGACACCTCATGCGATGTAATTGTAGTCTGTGTGAGTCTTGGATACATGGCTTGAGTAAGTCTGACACCGGCATTAAAAACTCCATGCGGCTCTCGTCAATGGGTTTGTTTCTCTTCTCTACTTCCCTATCGTATTGATAATCAAGGCTTACAGACGAGCGGTTCCTGTAGCCGACTGTAGAAAATGTACATTTCCGGTGTACGCTATAACACCAGGCATTAACCTCCAGTCTAGAGTAACATCGCAACTGCAGGTATCCCAAGTATTCTTCCCGTGCGCTTCCCGTTGTTGCACCGCCTTCAAGTCGGGTGAACTGGTCTTATGACAATCAACTTTCGTGATGAAAGGCCTGCATTTCAGATAGACCAGTATCGAAACAGAACTAGGAACAATTCGGAGGCGTGGGCAGAAGCCATCAATGGAAACTACCTACCACATCTTTACGCTTGCGACAAGGGCAAGTCGTCAGCGCAGTCGTCACCTCAAGTTCAAGCTTGCGCATACCGCACCGGTTTACTTTTCGTTATCCACTCGCAATTGCGCAAGTTCCGATCAGAACAGTAGCCATTTCTCGACTCCACCAACACCCGTGCGCGTTTAATTCCGGTGTCCTGTCTCTCCCTGCCCTGTCCAGGACATGGGACATCGCTTATATTTCGCATCCGAGATCCCTCCATCCACGTGAGGCCGATCAATCAGATCCTCCAATTGCGAAGAAACAAACGTCCCGTATCAGCCCCCTGGAAATTGAAGTCGGGTGACTCATACTCAAACGGTAACTTCGCATCCTTGGACGCATCTAATAACTCTGTTTAATCCTCGAATTACCGTCTATCCTTTTATGGGCCTGTTTCGCTTATCAAAAGCCGGTTAAGACCAAGGTCGGAATATTTGTTTTGGTGCGTCTTGGCTGCGGTCGTATTCCGATATCTCGACGCCTTTTCGAATCTCTCGTTTCCGACGACAAATGATTGGTGCGCGATATCAGCCTGGACCTAACTTTTTGAAGCCCCCTTCCCTTCGCTCTCTGTCGCCATAGACGTACTTAGTATAGTGCCTTCTGTTTGTCAATTTAGCTGCAGCATGCTGCAGCAGGGCGCAGGACGACATATTTTGTGGATATGGATCGCCGAGTAGGGCATATGATGATATACCCGCTGCTTACCAAGCAAAGCCCTTCCAAAGTCTCTGAGAAGGCATAGGACTTGCGATCCAACAATTTCCTTGACGTCTTCGAGGCCCATCGTGGGGCTCCGGTCCGGGGCATGCTTTTTCCTCTTCTTGGCTCTGAAGCCGTCTCTCTAACTGACTAGCAAATTAACCGTCCTACCCGCTGCCACTCCGGGTTCTGGAACACCGTCGTCGCTGAATCGGAGAATCACGCAATATCCATCATATTAGCTCGTTCCTCAGTCGCTATATCTCTTCAGCATTACAATATTGTTCGCCCCGTGATCGGTACGAAGAAGTAGTACATGGCTTCAATCCCATTCAACCGTAGCCTACGACAAGACTACTCCGGACTGTGTTGAAAATAGGTGCCTGCTCGCCTAATCGTATCCTCGTGTTCTCGTCTTCCCTGCCCTTTACACCCAGGCAGCTGGAAATCAACAGCTCCTCACTTTATCAACGAAGAACCCTGGTCAAGGGATGCGCGCATTTGAGCTAAAAAAATCCACATCTTCTTACTTGCCTACAGCAACTAGAAACCGTGGCCTCTCCTGACTGTCGGTGGGTCCAAGCTAGGTTCCAGTCTGCCACCCTATCACTATATAGCGGCGTCTTCACCCGTTCACCCGCTTCCCCCGGCCCCCGCGAGAACCCGACAGAGCGGGTTGCCTTAGCGTAATCGTGCATGTCTTGTGGTGGCTGAGTAATCCCATGCCCTTCTTGAGATGCCTATTGGGCGCCGAGTTGAGGCTATACAGATACGCAGGCGTGGCATACGTGCCTTGTGATGGCGATTATGTAAGCTGTTGTTTGTAATACACATATGTGTCTTTATGTGCGCCGTACAGTAAGTGACCAAGACGTACTCGCTCCAACTGCTACTAGACGAGAGAAACGAAATGGGAATTTCAGCCTCCAATTAGACAAGCTTCGAGTCGATATGTATGTCAGATAATGCAACCTTCGGGCGGCTGCGGCCGTGGTTGAGGCCAGCAGGCCATTTCGCGTCCACTCAGATCTATCTCACTTCGACATAAAGTGGTATTCAGCAGCCACACCTGGGGGACTCGGACGTTCCCAGACTGGATTACTTATGTATCAACGTTCGTACACTCAAGTAACTCCCAATGTAAACTGTTCACCCAGCCGTAACAAGTAGATCGGCCAAGCAATCCTCATTGGCCCCTCGGCCTCTCCGTTTACCACGTGGAACTGCCTCAGGGTTGTGCGGCATGTCTTACACACTTCCGTATTGGGAAGGATAGAGGAAGGGGTAAGGGATTATTATGTAATACTATCGGATCTTGAGTTCCGTGGCCTTTGTATTCATGTGGAATCCTTTGGATGTAATTATAGTGTTTACCCGTGTTGATGCCTGTCATCCAATACGCTCTACAAAGCCGGACCAGTGACCTTCTGCCCCTAGAGCTCTTACTGCGACATTGATGATCATGGTCAAGCGGTGTTTTCTATCACTTACTTGTCACCTGTGCCTCCCTCTCTCCCTGGCTCATCATCCATAAGGTCCTTTCATAACGTTTTGATTGATTATAACTTGTCCTGAATGAATATGGACAATGATTCGTCGGTTGCGTAGGCGAGCGTGAAGAATTATGGGAATAGTGAAAGAAAATACGACAGATAAACACTCATAAGACAAGCATCCACTGCTAGAAGATGCCGAACACCTGCTGTTTTGCTCATAGCTCCATAAAAGAGAATGAGATAGTCACCATGATCGCGAATATGGATTAGCTAGCAAGTTATTGCATTCATAGCTTATTTGATTTGACGGATTTGTACCTTTGAATCCGGAAGAACCCCTTCCATCACCTTGGCGTTTACCCTATCGTACATCAAACTGTCCTCGACAACTGTCGAACGTGACTCTGAGCGTAATAAGGGCTCGCGGTCTCGTCTGTAGGAGCATTGTTGAATCATCATCAACATACTCGCATTTTTGCCGAGTCGTGAGATGTGGGCGTATGTCAGTGTGACACTCGAACCAAGCTCGACTCGAAAAGATGAATGATACCATATTTATGGTAGAGGCCGCCGTGGCCATCAAGTTGCCGTGCTATCGTCGAAAACATCATGATAGTTCCGGAGAGACCACTGTGGCCAATACCATCCTGGCTTTGTGACGACATGACGCCCCCTAATCAAGAGGAATGCAAGATATCGTCAAATGCAAAAACACAAAACCAGGAAGAAATCAAAGAACCGAATTAAAGTGCTCGCAATGTCGTGTCGCACGCAGGGCGATGCCTCCGGTGAACACCTCCAGTAGGAGGGGTCCAGATAAAGGCAAAATACGGGGTGGAGTGGCCTTACGAGAGAAAGTCTCGCACATGGCGGCGCTCGCTTCGTGTCGGAATACGGATTAGTGGAAGTAGGTAGTTGAGTCCAGCGCAGGGCGGTACCCGCCTCGGTTTGCAATATGGATTTAGTCGGAGTGCGTGGCTGAGTCGCGCACAGGGCGGTTCTCGCCCCTTTTCGAGGAACGTGTCTGCTTGAAGCGGGCACCCAATCTTGCACGAGAGCGGTAACCGCTTCGCTTCGGAGCGTAGACACGTTATCTTAGAAGTCAGACGCGTCCTCGACGCTCGCAGCCTTTCCCTTGCCCTTAATGTCTCCCTAAAGCGGGTCAGCACACGCCCTATCTCCGTACGGCGAGGGGACCGCGAACCTGGGAAGCGGCCTGCGGGGTGCGGCTGAGCGCCGGAGACCCAGCTACAGCCGTGGTGGCATCTGAGCCGTAGTCCTGCGGAACGGGGTAAGCGGCTGCGCAGGTCATCTGAGACATGGGAAAGAACATCACGAACCTTGGCGGACACAGCCGGAGCGCGGCTGTACGCAGCTACACTAGCCGCGGTGGGGTTCCCACTGCCCATCGAATCCTGAGGAGAATTGATTAGCTTCCTTTCTTCTTCCATCTTCCACCTTCAGCAACCTCAACGATCGAAAACACTGACCTGTTGGACGCCAGACGTCGAGCCGGTGGTGTGAGAGCCGAATCCGGCTGCGGAACCGGGTGACGCCTCTTGACGCACGAACTTGGTTCCCTTGAGAACCATCTCCTTCGAGGCTATATCACGCATCAGACCAAAGAATGCCGAACTCTTGAACTTCGGCGATTCGTTGTTAGCGACTGAATTAATAACTTCCTGAGCCACACGAGCAAGTTCACTCCCAGCATCTGAGCCCGAATCAGATCCTGTCATTCCAGGCGAAGCCAAACCAGCCATTGCAGCTGCACTGGTCATGTCAGGAGTCATGTATCTTTTACCCGGCTCTTGAACCTCACGGGATGCGGTATCCTGTGCATCCAGTTGATGTGTTTCGGCATGCTGATCTTGCGCGGCCTTATTGTCCAGACTCGGCTGGGAAGTCTGCGCCTGGGCTGACGAAGCGTTCTGGGTACTAGGTTGCACCGACTGCATTTGATCGCCACCAGTCACAGCAGCATTCTCGCGGGCCCAGTCATTCATAGCTCGCTGAAACTCTTCGTCAAACTCGCGCTGCTTTGCCTGTGCCTCGAAGGCCTGTTGGCCTGTTAGCACAGGGCGAGGTCCGGCCCAGGCTGTTTGTCCTACACCAATACCGTCAATCATCAAGCCAAGATGGAGACGGCGGGGTACTCACCGTAGCGGAACATAGTGGGATTAGCCTGAACCGGCGCGGGAGCACCAAAGTTGTGCTGCGGGTAAGCGCCGAAACCACCGCGCCCGAAGCCAGCTGTGGGTACAGGCCCGAAATGCTGAAAGGCCTGTGCGACGGGTTGCGTGTTTTGCTGGGCAACACCGAGTTGCGCAGCAGCATTAGCCGGTCTAGCATGCAGGTTAGGCTGGCGAACGTTGAATTCGGCAGCAGCATGAGTCGCCGGTCCAGCACCCACGGCAGGCTGGGGGCGCTGAAAACCCGAGGCCGGCGTTTGCTGGAAACTAGCGGGATGCTGGGCATTCGTCATTGGCAGAAGAGGATGCTGGGGTTGGTAAGCCGCCAGAAGACGGTCTTGAGCAGCCTGGAATCTAGCGAACTCTTCTATGGCCTGGGCACCTTTGCCAGCGCCGGTACGGAAGCTCTGCGCCAGCGAAGTCAGAATCCACGAAAGTGGCATGCGTCTCACGAGAAAGGGAAGGACATACCTGAGCATTGCCACCGGGATTCTGGACGACCCGATCCTGGTATCGAGAGCGATCCTGGAGTGTCAGGCGCGAAAAATCCTTCGCCGCGTTGGACGGACCGCACTGGTTGGAGTCCATGGCTGAGCGATGGAGATGATGACAAGATGTTATGATAACGGGACTGCGTGATATCTCTGGGCACTTCGAGACCCGAAAAAGGATCGTCAGAAGGAGATGATGAGGCGATAGGTGTCAACAAGTGTGGTCCACGTCAAGTTCGCGAAGGTGGAGGAAAAATGATGCACGACGAGAAGGAAGACAAGGTGCACGAACGTTGGGGTGGGAAGTGCACTGTGAGAAAATCCAAGGGTCTGTGCAGAAATCTCTACGGTATGGGTCGAAGAAGCGAGAGTCCCGCAAGCAGAGCGGGAGGACTGAGTGTGTTTTGTGGTTGAGTTTCGAGGGTGATGTTGTTCCGAGGCAGGTTGGCGCGCAGGGTGGGCAGAACTGCGTGACGAACCTAGGGCGGGTGCATACGACTGACTGACGAGGATTATACTCGCGCAGGCTGCGCATGCGACTACCCAGTTGATCGAGCTAGTGGATAAGTGACGACGAGGGGTGACTCCTTGTTATGATTCATCAACAGAACGACTATATGTTTGCGCTCAGATCGGGGCCAGTCAAGGCGAGGCTGTACGACGACGCAGGCTACGATTAAGGAAGGGGAGAATCACACAGGCGAGGTCCACGCCAGGATTATAACGAGCACCAGTCGATAGTTGCGCTTTGGCTAGTTAACTGCCGTCGAGTGCAACTAAGGAGAGCTAGAGCTCGGAAGACCTGGACGACTCGGCAGTCGAGTTTAAGGATCAAAGAGGGCAAACAAAGTCAAGTGAAGGTACCGGCCGCAACATGGCAACTATACTATAATTGTTCGTTTGGCCAAAACCATTACGGTTGTCGAAACAAATAGGAGACAGCGATAGGGTTGGAACGAAGGATGCCCTGAAGAGGTGTCTAAAGACATCTGGGGAGTGTGACGCAATACATAAAGTAGGTAAGTTAGTTGCAAATACTTGTACGTATGAAGGCAGCGACTGAATCACTGCAGTTATTAGCCGCGGCTGCGTTTGTAATAAGCAGGGCGGGTCATTCACATGCCGCGCGCATGGGAGAGGAGCCAATGGCCTGGGACGCCACAAGCAAGGCTTCGGAGCTAAAGCCACATTCCTACACTATGTATGCGTATCGGATGGACTGAGCTGGGGCTGGGGCTGGGGCTGGGCAGGTACATACCTAGGTAGCCAGGCAGCCCAGGTACCTACCTACCTGCATTGCCTTCAAAGTTGTCCACTTTCACAGCTGCTCGGGCCCTGCGTTGATTGGAGCCGAATTTGACGAAGGGCAGGAGGAGCCTCCAGCGATCCTTACCTTAGGAAAGGGACAAGTATCAAACAACACTGACGACATAACATCTCCGACACGCAATTCCTTCTGTTCCTCATTCCCCATAAATTTTCCGCCCAGCAGAAGCCTTTAGTTTTTTCAGGATGGTATGTCTTGCGGGTTATTTTTGCTAGACCACCTAAAACAGAGCTGGTAAACTGACCTTAAGCACAGGCGCAAGTAATATCAAATTCCGGCCACGATGACATGATCGTACGTACCATGCTTCCGACTCGAGCATCCAGCCCTACTTTGTGGCTTCTTACTGGCTCGAAGCCCCTTATTAAAGCCTAAAGCCTCAATCCCTACTCGATAGCGACTATCGAGATTATAAGGAGCAAGACCGCAGCTAACACGAAACCCCCTTCCAGCACGATGCAGTCCTCGACTACTACGGCCGCCGGCTCGCCACATGCTCGTCCGACAAGACGATCAAGATCTTCGAGATCGAGGGGGAGACACAACGATTGACAGAGACATTAAAAGGGTAAGGGCGCCACGACCGACACGATACTTCCCCCCCGGACGACAAGCCACCCATGCTATGCGATCCCATCGTATCCCCACGGATCCCTCCTCTATCCTCTGCAAACTCCGCTAACAAGCCTTTCCCCTCAACAGCCACGAAGGCGCAGTATGGTGCGTGTCCTGGGCGCACCCGAAGTACGGCAACATCCTGGCGTCAGCGTCATACGACGGCAAGGTGTTCATCTGGCGGGAGCAGTCGTCACAGTGGCAGCGGATCTTCGACTTTGCGCTGCACAAGGCGTCGGTGAACACGGTGGCCTGGTCGCCGCACGAGTCGGGGTGCCTGCTCGCGTGCGCCTCGTCCGACGGCCACGTCAGCGTGCTCGAGTTCAAGGACAACAACATGACGCACGTGACCTTCCCCGCGCACGGGTCCGGCGTCAACTCGGTGTCCTGGGCGCCCTCGACACCCGCCGGTGGCCTCGTGTCGTCCGCGTCCTCCGCCTCGTCGCCGGCCCCGGGCGCCCAGCGCCGCTTCGTTACGGGCGGCTGCGACAACGTCCTCAAGATCTGGGCCTGGGACCCCGCGACGCAGGGGTACAAGCAGGAGGGTGAGCCGCTGGCGGGGCACTCGGACTGGGTGCGCGACGTGGCCTGGAGCCCCACGGTGCTGCAGAAGAGCTACATCGCGTCGGCTTCGCAGGACCGCACCGTGCGCATCTGGACGAGCGACCCCGGCAGCCAGGAGTGGTCCAGCAAGGTCCTACCCTTCGACGCCACCGTCTGGCGTGTCAGCTGGAGCCTCAGCGGCAACGTCCTCGCCGTTAGCGGCGGCGACAACAAGGTCTCGCTGTGGAAGGAGAACCTGCGCGGCGAGTGGGAGTGCGTGAAAACCATGGAGGACTAGAGGCTGCCTAGAGCGGGAGCTGCGAGACTAGGTGTGGGCGAGACGCTGGGTTGTTGCTGTAATCGCACATAAGGAGGGGAGTGGACATCAATGAAGCCTGACGTTTTAGAGATATGAAGGAAAAAAAATGCTTAGACCTGGCAAATGCGTGTGCCGTACATGGGCGCAGGGTAATGAATGCAGCTGGTCGCCAGTAACATGAGGTCTAAAAATACCAAACACAGAACTTATGAACGCTGAGTGGCTATACCTAGGAATGGGGTGACAGTCTGTTCACTACAAGTGCAATCCGCAATAACCATTACAGGCAAATTGTAGTTCCCATCAGTCATGAAATATCTATATGCCTGCCTGCCTGTAAACCATTTCGGCATATCTCAAAAGCTAAGAATATGACAAGCCCCCGGTGAGGACTCCACTCGCCATAACCCCATATAATGCGACGTACTTAGCTTTTTCGCCCCAAAACGCAACACATCCCATCTCCATACTAGCAGGCACATGGCAGCCTCCCGAGCAATAACCCGTTCACAAAGATTGTAAGACCACCGATTACAATACTCCAGGAAACAAGGCCAAAGCCGGCCCGGGCCCGACGAGCTCTCTAGGCTCCCTCGACGATAGGGCTGATGATCCCAAACCCGAAGCCCGTCAAGAACGATGCGAGGAACGTCAAGACGAAAGCCCAGGTGGCGTGTCCGCCTGCGACATTCGCGGGGTACGCCCTCGGCGCGATGGCCTCGGAGCCCGTGGGGGAGGGCGGTTCCTCCTCGCCACCACCAAGACCGCCGGTGTCGGTGGCGCTGACCTCGGACTGCACGAGGACGTAGATCTCACCCGTCGAATCCGAGCTCATGAACAGGCGGCCCTGCGCGTCGAGGGCGAGGCCCGCGGGCCTGAAGCACGCATCGGGGCACCGCGCCAGGTCCGCGTTGGACAGGATGTTCCGTAGCGAGGTGGTGCTCGTCGGCGGGTCGACGGGCGCGCCGTCCGCGAAGGTGACTGACGATAGGACGTAGCCGGCGGGCTCATCGCGGTTCCCTGCGGATTTCGTGCAGGTCAGTAAGTGTAATAGACTGAATTAATTATGTCGGCATGGATGTGGTGTATGAGTCTAGCGGCAGGGACGTGTTTGACTTACAGCTTCCGTGGAAAGAGACATACGCCTCTGACCCGTCGGGTTTGAATTTGATGTCCAGGGGGGCGGTGTGCGCCGGCCACGTAAGTCTTGGGCTGACATAGTCATCGTTGCAGACGGAATCGGCCGAGAAATCCGACGTGGAGATCGTGAACTGGTCGCCGACCTCCATGTTACCAGGATTGGGGATACTGGTGTCCCAGAGGGCGTAGCAGTCCGGGTAGCCGTAGTTGCCGCCCCGGCTCTCCGTCGACCCGTTGAGGTACCCATGGAAGTTCAACTCCTCGCCGGGGTTGTTCTGGTGGATATCGACGCCGTCGCGCCGTATTTCGTCCACCGAGTTCTCGACGCTATATACTGCACAATGTAATGTCAGTAATTGTTCTCCCTAGTTAACAAATTAGGCGAATAGCTTGGTCGGGATATATAGGACATGTTTCGGGACATATGAACGGCTCTAAATCTCGGGATCGGAATCTTGTGCGCGGAAACTTAGGATAAGGGGAAGATATGACTCGAGGGATTGCTTACTGCCGCCCGTGATAGGCTCCTCGGCCACGCCGACCGAGTTGCGCAGACCCCAGCCGATCAGAGTGCCGTTGGAGGCGTAGCTGTAGGGGCTCCTGGGCAGGCTGCTCATGTTGAAAGCGCGGATCTGCGAGATGCCCGAAGACACATCTCTCGCGAGAGCGTCCACGTTCTCACCACTACCCTGCGAGACTAGCAGCGTGCCAGGCGACTTCTGGGACATGAGGAGCGTTCTGGTGACATGGCCCCTGTTCGACATGTTGTTGATGACGATGTGTTGGGCACCGGTGAGGGCGGCGGACCCGGCATCGTAGCTTGACGCCAGGACCTCCTCCGGCGTTGAGAAGAACAGAGTGCCGCCGTCGTTGGAGAGAGCGATGCCGTGGGTCAGCTGTCCTGGAATCAACTCACGTCCCAAGATATAGGGGAATCCCTATCGCGCACACAGGTACGTACACGCTCATCCTCGAGAACCCAGGTCTTCTGGGTGAGTTCTAAACAGGTATCGCCACCGTCAGCGAAACTGAGACGGCGGATACCGGCTCCATTCTCGACGACGAGAAGGTTGTTGTTCGAGTCGAACAACATGCCTCTCGGCTTCGTCAGCTCGGTGGCGATAAGCCTTGCTGTCCATCCGCTGCCTGGGACCGGAAGGGAGTAAGAAGGCGTCAAGACGTTCTCGCAATTAGGGTTCTGTGCTACAGCAACAGGGACAAACAGAAGAGCCGCCTTCGCAGCGTTAAACACGGTGGTTGTCTTCATGTTCGTGGCAACGATTAATTCATAGAAGAACTCTACCAAATGCGAGGAAATCAAACGGCAATGCTGAAGTTATCCAGTTTACACTCCTTACAGGGCATAGAGATAGATATGGAGGCCCAGCAGCTACTGCCGACCGCTTTCCAGGTCATTGGATGAAAGTGCAATGACGCAAGGCATGTGCTATGCTGTTATTGAACAACTCATTCAAAGATCGGAGGAAATTGCAATCATGCGCATGAAGATGTTGAGTTGGGGGAAGAGCTGAAGTCCCTCTTCGTTACGCGACTTGAGCATAGGAGGTAAGAGTATGTTGGTTACGTTGGACGTCATGATGCCAAGGTCGATCGATAGTGGGACACCCAGCCGCTCAAACAGGCCAAGACTCGAGTTCACAAAGCCATGCCTGGGCTATACGTTATAAGGGTGGTTGTTGTTATGAAGAAAAGTCTTATTGATTGCTAGGGTAATTCATTAGGTAGGGTCCCAGGTTAATGTATAACGGAAGCGAGGCAGCGATTGCGATCAAAACAAAATAAGATTAATGTAAAATCAGAAAGGTAGTACAATATAAGAAGATCAAAATGGGGGTAGACACCGTAGTGAAGGATAAAAGGGACGATTATTCCTATTTTGCCCTTAACGAAGCACAACCTGGGAGGGGCATTGTTTGTAGAGCTGGGCTCCCTGTACTAACCTATGTAGACAGGTTGGCGCATATTGTTGGCGACGAGACCACGAGCCTTGGCCTCACTGTTAAACTCATAAACAAGCCCTCTTCCCACCCCCCTCCAAAAACACCCCAAATCATCCAACACACCGTAAAACACCATGGAAAATCGATTCCAACTCTATGTCAAGTTATCCCTGCCCGGCGTTTTTGCGACAGCGATTCATGACCACCTTGCTTCCTTGCCTGGTTCTGACTAATCGATCCTAGCGACTGGCGCCCCCGGTCCTCGGCCCGCTCAAAGTCCACAATCATGAGGTTCCGCGTCTGGTCATTATACAGTACATTGCGGGGCTCCGCGTCGCCATGGAGAATCCCGAGCGCGTGCATTTCCCCAAAGGCCTTCTTGGCCGCGACCACAAGGACCGTCTTGTCGAGCTGCTGCAATTGATCGCTACTGCCGGCCTTGGCTCTAGCGCTTTCGGTCCAGTCTAGCAGCGGCCGTCCTCCGAAGCTGAGCAACATGAAGTACTTGAACACGCCACCGTCGTAGTAGTATGGCAGGTCCAGGTGGGTAAGCCCCAGACATACCGGTACGTGTTTTCCCTGGATAGGCCGCAGGCGGTTGTAGATGGCGTGCTCGTGTTTGAGGCGGGAGGGCGACCATTTCTCTACGCCCTTCGCAACGAGCGTGTTAGCCGTGCGAAGATAGCCGGACCTTTAACAGCGCCCCTATAGCTCCGGAGAGGTAGGGCGGCGTAGCGTCGGCGTCTGGGCCGCGGTCTCTGGCCAGCTGGGCACGGACGAGCCGTAGGAACTCTGGGCGGGTTATGTGCCGGTCGCCGTGATCGGGGAAGTTAGGGCATTGCTTATCTACAGGCCTCCCGCGTGATAGCTCTAGGAGACGTTGCGTGCAAAACCGCCGGTCCTGTATTCTCTGCTTCGGCCGCTGCCACACATACCCGTACAGTATACCCTTGGAGACCATGTAGGAGAAGAGCTGGGTGATCACAGCTGCGGTTACCCACTTCGACGAGAACGCGAATTCGTCGTCCGACCCCTGTGGGTGGTCAGGTTTCTGGTTGATGACGTCGGCCTCTGGTTCTATCTCGGCCGCTAACCCGGTTACCACCTCGTCCCGTGTCAGCTTGTGCGGTGGCTTGTAACCCAATCGCGAGCACCGTGTCTCGCGGACCATCTGTCATATTGTATATACAGAATTGGTCTGCTGTGCCAGTTTTGGCACCGGCTACGGGCGTCTGCTTAACCCTGGGGCCGGACTGCCTCTGTACGACCGGCGTCGTCGTGGCGGCCGTGGTACTTCTCCCACCATTTTTCTCGTCGCCGATTGATATGTGCTCGATGGATTCTGAGAGTGCGTTCACGGTATCGGCGCCCGTACCGAAAGCGTTGTTATTACCTGGATTCGTATGGCTTTGGAACGAGACGGCCCCGCGGAGCTTGAGGCGATCGGCTAACGGGTTATCGAGGAAGGCCTCATCTATCAATATCTGGACAGCATCCTCAACCGTAAGGCGCTCGAATGTCGAAGCCCGATCTCGCTGCTGATGGGCTTGATAAGCTCCTTAACGTAGACGAGCTGGTGCAGGGTCGGGAAGTGGGCGCCTGAGTGGAAATCGGCAGCGGAGGAGACGTGGCCCCATATCTTCTCCTGGCACGCGGCGAAATCTTCCCACGGGATGATGCGGCGCGGGTAGATGCGTCCTACAGGGTCCGTGGTCGAGCCCTATGTCGACGATGACGGGTCCGTCACCACCTCGAGGGCGAGGTTGAGTGAATGATTGGTCTCGAGGAACTGCCTGAGTGACAGCGGTTGTAACGACCCTGCAAGTTCTTCGGCGGCTGCTGCATGTTTTTCGGCCTGTTCGCATTCACGCTGTGCTTCTGCAAGTTGACGTCGTAATTGTGCAAGTTCGTTATCCATGCTAACCTATTAAAATCACAGAATATCACGTAAAACATGATAAATCGGCGAACACACGATTACTAACAGGTCGGCGTGATGAACATGATTACTCAGCGAACTGGTATATAGCAACGTGCATTTTTTATAACCGCCGTTTAAGGCATCAACCGCAGCGTTTGCTCCAGCAGCTGTCTCAGTTAGGTACTGTGCGGCTTTATGCGGATATATACCTATGCAAATTTTAATATCCTGCAAACATTTTTGAGCACTTGGGTAGTTACTGCTCTTCAAGTTTGGACTGGAGTCGAATCATTGGTTGTGCTGCTGTCTTCACCTCCCAATACTGAGGCGGTAGGGCTGACGTTTCATCTCCTGAGCTGCACATCGCTTTAGATCGCTGATAAAGAGTAAGAAGAGTCCCGAGTCTTTCCGCTCTCGTGTTTTGGGAATTGATATGGACAATTAATGAATTAAAGTCTCGCCGCCTGTATCTTGTGGTCTCGGTGGAAGCGGGCAATATGAACAAGGGGCAAATGAACAGAAGCGTCCGCTGGTAAGTTACAGACCACTGGATGCAGCTATAGAAATTAGAACCTCGGAAACGCCATATCCGCTTGCTCGACTACCGTGCTGTTTCAGCGCAACCCAATGACACTCATTTCTAATGTCCATACTCTCCTAATCCAGACTTTGAGGGGGCCGTCTACGCCCTCTACATCAGTGAGGTTGACACCTTCCCACCAGCAACGCCTTGCAGGCTTCCTCCAGAACAAGAGCAGCTTTTGGGCCATGCCGACGGCGTTGTTGCCCATCTCGTTGCCTTTGATGTCGCTGCGTAACCGGGCAAGCGCCAGGCTGCAGACCACGGCCTTGTTAGGCTCGCCGGCCCGATGGCCCCAACGATCGTCATGGTTGAATCCACTATTGAACTTGTCAGAACCACGCCTGCTTAAGACGCTAGGGAAAACAGTAAAGGAGGCACGTACCCAGCCGTCAGCATCTCGATCAGGTGTGCTTCGGTTGTTCCAGGCTCATCGCTCCGTTTTAAGCCCGAAAATATGCCATCCTGTTTGAGCAAGGCCCTGGCCGTGGCACGTTTCACCTCGATCATCTCAGCCTGGGTGATATCGGGGCGAGGAGGGATTGCGTAGAAGTCTAGGTCCTCGCGGAGGACAATGATGCCTGCCCGTTTGCTCCCGTCTTCGTTCCGGCCACTCAGGGAGTCAATAGGGACGGCCCCGCCATCAGGGGAAGAAGTGGGGGACGACTCATTTGGGATGGACTGAGCGACACTGCGAAAGAACTGCAGCATATACTGGAGGGAGGCAGGGTCATACTGGGATGTGAGGTCAGTGAAATGTATATTGATATTAGAGAGGCAACGGCGAATCATAGACGCCCGGAGGAGATGGGCGGCGAACAGCCTCGCGATGCTGGCAATGCTAGACGAGGCGTTGCTCGCAGGGAGCTGAGCAATGGGATTGTCACGAGGGGGACTGACATCAACTTGGACGGCATCACCGTCAGAGAATCCACCCATATGACCTTCAGGGAATAATCCATTGGGGAAGAGGGAGAGGAGAACAAACTCGGGCAGAGTCAAGAGCTCGTCCCTGGAGAGAACGAAGCGTGTACCCCTATACAGAGGGTTCATCAGCATGCGGAACAGAAGGAATCGCAACCGTAATGTGAGAGCCTACCGCAGGTCCATAGTAATAGTCTCGTCGGCGCCAACATCTACAGATAATTGTTAACGTTCGGTCAGGCTGCCTCTACTGTAACGCAGCTCACCTCCGATAGCATTTATGTTAGGGCCCCCCTGCTGGACTTGAGTAATAATACTCGACGTTCCACCGGCGGCCGCCATTAGATAAGTGAAGGATAGTAGCGGACTATCGCCTTCTTCGTACGCAGGGGGTGGTTCGCTGGGGTCGTCGCCCTTCTGGCTCGATGATTCACCGCCTTTGACGTCCTGGGGAAGCGCGCTCTTGGTCTCTGCAACGGCGTCTTGATATGACCCGGGCTGCTCAAATTGTCTGGTGTCGGACGAAGCAGAGGCTAAAGGCGCGTAGGCTGGAGCGGCAGTCGTCGAGGATGCTTCGGCTTCCGAGAGAGCGTTGGATGCAGGCGGTGGAAGCTGAAAGTGATGGTCGGCAAGGTCCTCGGGAGATGCGTAATTGTAGAGGCTCGAGAACGGTGGTGGTGCGGGACGAGGCGAAGCGAGCGAAAAGGATGTTGATCCGGATGCTTCAGAGGCAGGATAGGGATACCGTGGGGGAGGCGAGCGGCCGCGACTGAGATTATCGACTTCGTCTTGATGGTGATGTCCCACGATACTCAGCTTCTCCTCTTCTCGGATAGTTGGAGGAGGCGGGGATTCCGCTGCCGCGGACTGTCCGTAGCTATCTTCCTGCGAGTCGGACAACGTGGCGGCGTGTTGTTCTTGTCTGCTAAAGCGCCAACTCGATGTCCAAGACGTGTTCCTATCCTAATAAGCCCCTTGACACGAAGGATGGCTCGCGGAGAAGGCACGGCGACTACCCGGCAGGCTAATCAACTCCTATTATAACAAGTAGATATAGATCGGTCGCATTAAAAGATTGAGCACGTAAGGCTTGCGAAGGGGGGAATATTGCGGTCGTAATATTTTAAAGGGAAGAAAAAAGGAGTGATAACTGCTCTTAGATGGGTTTCGAGAAGACGACAGTGTCAATTGAATTTAATTGATGTTGACTGCCCAAGCCGAGTAACTGAGCGCAGTAAGGGGAGGTCTGGTTAGTCGATATCAGAACAGTCTTAGCACCCGATGTGCAAATGTACCTCTAAAATTATTATATACCTAGGTATGTATAAGTTCTCACATACTGGCATATCGGGTACTTCAGCTCAGAGCTGCCTTTCCGTCAAGGTACTTCGCACATACATGTCGACCATCAGTCAGCCTAGTCCAGCTCCAGCGGTGCTCTCGCCTCAAACTGGTCCGGTCACAGCACTATCACTGGCCCGTTAAGCGCCAACGTCTCTCCCAATTATCTAAGTACTTACTTAGAAGTTTAGTCCCGGGAATTGTGTACGTTTCTACATACCGTGCCTGCGTGCATGGAGGGAGGTAATCTCGATATTGGACACGAATCCGGATCCAGGATCATTTGTGGTGGCTCTTCAATATTCTTGATATTCTTGAATTTTGTACGGTAGGTATGTTTCGAGCAACGCCACATACTATAGTACTTTATGGATCTACTGAGCTGCCCTATCGGTTAGCTGGAGTTTCAAAGGTTACAACTTTCCAGACGGAGGTGGAAGTAAACCAATGATATAGGGGGTTAGCTAGCATTCTTAGTATGTGCTCAAGCGGTGACTGGAAATAATGCGCTTCAACTTGCATTTGGGTCAATCTGAACCCCTGTAAATGTCTCTTTTCCAGACGGCTGGGCGGGTGGTCGATGGGTAGATATCGAGCCCCACTATGACACTATAACGGCACCGGCAGGCCCTCTTAGCGTCATTCGAATGCAACTTAAAGGCAATTCATTTTGATACCACTTTTCTGGTGCTTGACATGCCTGTATCGATATAGACATATACATATATATATACCAAATATCTTGTTATCGTTTGTCTGACAGTCTGCTCAACATAACAAATAATTCCCCACGTCTCTCGTCCTGTTCTTCCTTCCCGTTGTCATAATAATTAATTCTTTTGTTCAATCGCGTTGTCAGTAGTCGATTTTCCCCTATTTGGCGCTCGTAACCACCCTTGGCTGGTTTTGTCTTCTCTGACTCGAGCAAGCTTATAGCCACATGTGTACCTACCTGACATAGATCGAACATTTAGTGCCCGAACCTCTACGCGTCATACGATACCGTCTAACTGCTTGGCCGACTACGATGTATGACGATGGCAGCTAGCGCTCCAACAGAAACGTTTCTTTCTTCCTCCCTTCGTCACCACCCGCTAAGCCATTCTCCTGTTCCTCCGAACTCGTCCTGCTCATCTCTGCACGACATGCCGCGCACGAGGAAACTTAGGTTGCTGGTGGCAGCCAACGGCCCGAGAGACGTCGCCTATGCCCAGTCCGTCGCCGTTCGCCTGCTCAAGGATTCGCAGATCGAGACCCGAGCCTTGGTCGACGAGGTTCCCCTTCGACTGACCCACGATATCATCGTTATGGAGAATAGGAGCTTGGCGACGCTAGCTATAGATGCCGACCAAAGAACAAGAGAAGCAATAGATTCCGCGAGGCAGACGGCCTTTGAATTGGTCGACTGGGCTGATCTCCTAGTTCTGGCACCTATCGATGCGGACCATCTCGCCAAGATGATGTGTGGCATCGCCGATACCACACTATTGGAGATTCTGCGAGCGTGGGATGTCTCCAAGAAGATCCTGCTGGTGCCAGGCATGTCCGTCCAGATGTGGGAGAATCCGACGACGAAGAAGCAACTCAGCAAGATAAAGCGCAAATGGAGCTGGATCAAGGTCATGTCGCCCGTACTATGGCATTACGAAGGAGCGACTACTCACAAGCGCGTCGTGTCCTGGGATGGCTTCAACGATCTCGTCGGCATAATCAGGAACCAAGCCGAGCTGATGAGTCTGGGTCATGATGTCGAGGTAGCGGCACACCATGCAATGCACCATACGGGCCCTAGTCACATCACTACAGTTCTGCCTCCGGAAATATGGTCTCTTATCTTCGAACATGTCGGTGACTGGGAGTTGGCGAAGGCCTTGGACGTATACACAACACTCGAAACGCCTCCAGAATGGAGGAAGAACCGTGCCAACCTAGTTGACCCTATAGACATTTACATGCACGATCTGGAATGGTTAATCCTCTCATGTCCCGGATCCGCGGCAATCTGCCAGAAACTTTCCGAGGCCCCTAAGGGGTTACGCTACGTCTCCTCGTTGGCCGTCAAGCTCATTATCAAGTTCTCAATGATAGACGTCTTGACTTATCTAGAAACACACCTTAGCAAAGTCTTCTGGGCTTCATTCAGCGCAAAGTTACTCCCCAACAAGGCATCTGGCATATACGGCAGAGTAGATATCCTCGATTGGTGGAACACGTCGCCGTCATTTCTGAAAAAGGAGTACGACGCCGAGGCTCTAGACAATGCCTCTCGCATGGGTTACGTCCACGTGCTGGACTGGTGGTTGCGTTCCGGTTTACCCCTCAAGTATACCGAGGCTGCACTTGAACAAGCCTCTGCGAAAGGCCATCTGCTCGTGTTGGAATGGTGGCGTGATGCTGCCCTGAAAGACGACAGCATCCTACTTAAACCCGGGCGCAGCCTTCTGAGCGCTGCTCAACAAGGGCAGACGGCCGTCCTCCGGTGGTGGGAGAGCTCTGGAATTCCCATCGCCCATAGCGAAGGTGTATGCAAGATTGCAAGCGCTCACGGACAGATCGGGGTGCTGGACACGTGGAGAGAGCTGAAGGGAGATAAGATGTCCTTCGACGCTCAGGTTCTGGTCGCACCCACGAAACACGGCCATGTTGCGGTGCTGGAGTGGTGGAAGAACTACGCCAGGGGAAAGCAGGAAGGCGACGGCAGGCAACACCGCGTCGAGTACAAGACCTGCGACATCGAGGAGGCCTTGGAGGATGCCATCGGTGACCCGCAACCGGTCAGGAGGTGGTGGGCCAGGAACGGGCTCAACTTGGGTCTGCGCACAAGTGAGTGGATGAAGAGCAGGTGTCTCTAAATTGTGTAATATCATATTAGGCGCTCTGCAGGTAGTGAATGTAGGGTCAACAGCATTTAATAGGGCCACGTCACTCCGGGGAAGGTTGGCAAGATCAAAACGGATGTAACTGGTGGCTAGTCTGTCAATTCAGTAGAGATGCGCGCTCGTTCTCCTACATTCCACCCTAATTCATAATCAGCTCAACACTTGAGAAATGAAATCCCCGTAACACCTTCACACAGATGATGCCGCAGAATTCAGTCCTCTGCCCCCCGGGCAAAACATCGTATTACGCCCATGGCACCGCGATTGTCCCATCTTGTTCTCAGCCCCAATTCTTCCAGAAATATTCCTACCAGAGGAAGTTAGCAAACCTAGTCCGCTCGCTAATCAGGGGGTCTCCGGGCGCAAAACGAACCCCCGGCACGAGAGCCTCGACGGTCTTCTCATGGTCCACGAGGTACGAGCACAGCTTGATGGTCGTGCGGTCGGCGAGCTCCTGGGGCAGGCACTCGACCTTCGCGGCCTCGAGCTGGGCCTCGGCCTCCTCCGTGCCTCTCTCGCCCGGCTCCAGCACGACCCCGACCGCGAGCACGATCCGGTAGCGGCCCGCGCTCTCGTCGTACGACCAGCGGCCCTCGCCCTGCATGGGCAGCGGCTCGTCGGGGTCGTAGCGCAGGATCTCGAGGAAGCGCGGCTTCAGCTTCTCGTGGAGGAGCGTCTCGAATCGAGAGTGGTCACCCGGTGCGGGCGCGTCCTTCTTGGTGGTGGGCTCGGAGACGTTGGTTGTTGCCATGGTGAACAAGTACGCTCGCTTGGTGAAAGTACGTAGCAGGTGACGATTAAGTATCGGTTGCGAGATGACGATGTGCCGTGTGTGTTTGCGGTTGTGATAGAGATATTGGCGAAAAGATTCATCGAGGCGTTACCAGCGAAGTTCTCGCCATTCTTATACTTCCCTCAGTGATGCACCATGTCACACAGTCACGCCAGTCCTGAGATTCATATGTGGGCTAACCAGTTGATATGGGACAATGGAAGCAAACCAAAACAGGTCACGCGGATGCGGTGTTAGTGACAAACACTGCGGAACCAACTTCGACGACTATGCGACCGAAACAAAAGCATGCTGTGCCAGGTACAGCTAGGCAAGTTTAGGCAGCTAGAGGTCAAGTCAAATGCCTTCATAGCTATCGATCCGATGGCCGGCTTAGATAAGTCCATAACGGTTATGATTGCCCCCGTTATTCATTCACATATGTGCAAACAGTTTGCCTCTTTCGCCTCGGCGGATGACGAACCTTGTGGCTACTAGGTTGTCCCCTTATGCGTCAGGAGGACGCTCGCTGTTAAAACTATTATGTGATGAATGAGCCACCTTTCCCACGGGATCAATTATCAGATGAAAATTTCACTTCGGAGAAAGCCTCCATTTTGACGTGATTAACTTGAGCGAATCAGCCAGTTATGCTGTAGCAACCGTATCGTCAGTCTGGGCCGGCAGCCCTGAAGTCGTTGACACGCCTTTTTCTTTCACAACACATCGATACCGTAAACGACGCATTTGTTTTTCTGAATGTCCTCCAGTGCAGTTCAAGCCCCAAGGATCATATCACGATGGCCTCACGGCCTGTTGACGCTCGTGGAGGTTGAGCCCAGACTAGGTAGACTTCAAGAAAGCGATGTACATTGTTCGTGATCACGGAGGGCTTGGGCATGGTAACATCTCAACGGATAGCAACCTACACAATTTTCACAATCCGCAGCGGGTTAAGTACCTATGTAGGTCGCTCGATACGGGGTTCACCTCCTAATCATGCTATAGAGGGCTTCCCCGAGACACCTAACGGGTCAGCTTTCCTCGTCCAAGCAACTTAGTTTCTCCCTTCGGAGGAAAGCGGCATTGTATTTTGAGCGGCATTTTAGGTGGCCGCAGAGTGATTGCCCTTTGCTGCATGCTTCGTATATCCGAGGAGGTATGAGTCTAAGCGATCTGTCTACTCAAAAACAGCCTCCTACGATGATCGGGCATTCTTTACACCAGTCCTTATCAGGTTCCTAAATCCATCGGATGCGCTCGCCACAGAGAGGTTGGCTGCCTTCACTCTAGCCTGTTTGGACACGGAAAGAAACCCAAAACATACTAGCTTAACTTCTTGATTGCCAGTCATACTCCGACGTTGACCTTATCTATAGTAGGATAGTAATACTATACAGGATGTCATCGTTGCCCTGCGGACTGGCCATCAACGGGGCCAGACCCCTTTTCCCATATAAACCAACCTAGTAGTTCCTTCCCTGGGTATATACACGGGACAGGGCGGGCTAATCGCCGCCACTGTACGAGATGCCATCGTTGCCTCGCGGAGACGATCATCCGGATCGCACCCCCTTTTATCCAATCCTCATGCTCGCAGCGATCTGCCAGCAATACACTACTCTTACAGGATAGCGCTCGGCTCGGCGTGAGCCGGGACGCGGCTATACAGGATGCCATCGTTGCCCTGCGGCGAAGCAGCCCTTGGTACGGGTTATGCTTAACCCCCCTCTCTCATGCTCCTCTTCGGCCAGCCCCGCTTAGATCTTCTCGCCCTCCAGGATCGGCTTCGCCTCGTCGCTCCGCCACCAGCTGACGCCCTCCTTGCCGGGGAACTCGAACCGGTCCATGCTCTCGGGCTTCATCTCGACGCTGTAGCCGGGGTCCATGGGCGTCTGGTAGTACCCGTCCTTGATGACGGAGGGGTGGAGGAAGTGCTCGTGCAGGTGGTCGACGTACTCGAGCACCGACAGCCTGCCGCTGACGACGACGTAGTCGATGGTGCTCAGGTGCTGCGTGTACTCGGGCAGGCCGACGCCGCCCGAGTGCGGCACGATGGGCACGTTGTACTTCTTGGCCATGAGCAGCACGGCGAGCACCTCGTTGACGCCGCCCATGCGGCACGCGTCGATCTGGCAGACGTCGATGGCGCCCGCCATCAGCAGCTGCTTGAAGACGACGCGGTTCTGGCACATCTCACCCGTGGCGACGCCGATGCCGTAGGGCTTCAGGGCGTCGCGCACGGCCTTGTGGCCCAAGATGTCGTCGGGCGACGTCGGCTCCTCGATGAACCACGGCTTGAAGTCGGCCAGCTGCTTCATGTACTCGATGGCCTCGGGCACGCTCCAGACCTGGTTGGCGTCGACCATGAGGACGTTGCCCCTGTCGTATCCGATGATGTCGCGCGCGATGCCCAGGCGCCGGCGGTCGGTCTCGACACTGCTGCCCACCTTGAGCTTGAAGTGTTTGTAGCCGTTGGCAAGGGTCTCCTGCAGCAGGGCGCGCATCTTGTCCTCGCCGTAGCCGAGCCAGCCGGCGCTCGTGGTGTAGGCGGGCACGGCGCGGCTGTTGAGGGCGTCCTGGAAGCGCTGGGCCTTGCCGGCCTCACTCTCCTTCAGCATCGCGATGGCCTCCTCGGGCGTCACGGCGTCGGTGATGTACCGGAAGTCGATGCAGCGCACGAGCTCCTCGGGCGTCATCTCGGCCACGATCTGCCACACGGGCTTGCCGAGCGTCTTGGCCCACATGTCCCAGATCGCGTTGACAACAGCGCCCAGCGCCAGATGGATCACGCCCTTCTCCGGGCCGATCCACCGCAGCTGCGAGTCGTTGACCAGGTACCGCCAGGTCTTGCCCCAGTTCTCGACGAGCGAGGAGAGCGTCCGCCCCTTCAGCCGGTCGCCGAGGTGGTTAATGGCCGCGCAGACAATGTCGTTACCGCGGCCGATGGTGAAAGTCTATGCTTCCGAATTAGTCGCCAGTCTTCCCCCCAGAGGTTTATCGGGGTCGACAATAGAGCGCATCTCGAACTTACCATGCCATGGCCCGTATACTTGGAGTCCGTCTCCAAGATGCAATACGCCGCGGAGTAGTCACCTGCGGCGTTCATGGCATCCGAGCCGGTCTTGTCCAGGGACGTGGGAAACCGGACGTCCCTGGTGGACCAGCCAGTAATCGTGATCTCAGACATCGTGAATGACCAGCTCAAGCGTCTCACAAGAATAGATAACTGTATGCGAGCAACTATTGCGATGTCTAAGAGTTGGATAGAGGAATGGATTTCCTTTCAATAACGAGGTGTCCCAGGATTCTTTATTCGCCCCGTCAATGGACCCTTAGCGGGAGAGGGCATCATTAAGCCGAACGTCGGCTGAGAGCATCGTGGGGCATAGAGGGGCAGAGGGGCTGGTGGGGGCACACTCCGCGAGATAATAGGGTCACGATGCTACTCGCGAGGGGCCGGGATCGACTCCTAATTGATGGATAAATCCACTCGTGCGGGTTAGCTTTTCCAATCGAGTTCGGGCCAATGGTATTCAGGATGCGGTATACAAAGGGAACAGAGTCTGACCACCGAGTCGAGCAAAGCAGTCACTGGGATCATCTAGCGTTGTTAACTAGCCTTTTTAGGGCCTCCTGAACGGTCCGTCACAGCGTACGGTACATGCATCTGGCCATTCGATTACTGATAATGTGAGCTTCATTTTTGCCAGGGGACCAGTCTTCATGGCGACTTGGCGACTTGACCACATCGTTGTGAGCCGCATTAAAGTCGTCCAAAGGTCTGCCAGACCTGTACATACATAGTTTATACAGCCTTTGAAGCCGATAAACGGGCCAGCGGCTCTAGAGATGCGCCTGGCCCGGCGGACATTTCCAAAAACCTCATGATCACAGGTAAGAGCGGAAAGGAGAGATGACACAGCTGCAAGTAGAATTTCGACGCTGTCGGAGGGTCGGTCAACTGAAAAAGGGGTGTTGTCCTGGTAATAACTTCCATCAATCGTTTGTTACACTGACTTCAGCGACTTCAAAGCCGCAATTGAAAAACAGAGCCAAGCCGGGAAGTCGACGACGATAGATCGGATCGTATGGACATCAAGCCATTTCTTGAGATACTCGGCACCGGTCCCCTTCGCATCGTTCTCCTCGTTGGCGAGATGCTCGACCTTCCACATGACCGCCGGCACGAACGTAAAGTGGGCCAGCGCGAAGGCCGCCCCGCAGGCGTACCAGAGGTGGGCGGCGGCGGGCCTCGAGTATGAGTTGGCGATTCCGGTCCCGATGGTAATTGCGTAGAGCGGCAAGAGGCGCACCACGCCTCCGTTGAAGAACTTTCGGAAGTATGCTGGGATGACCGGCTTGACCTTGTCGTGTTCCTCGATGCGCAGGAACACTTTGAGGAAGAAGTACTGGTCGTGCGAGAACCACAGCGCGGCTGATGAGCTAACGACAGGGGCTACGCGCAAGAGCGTCAGGGGGTCGAAGAACTGTCTTGAGGCCATGTTCGCTTGCTCAATCGCAATGAATCTATCTGATTATAGTGAAGAACTCGCATAAAACATGTAGTTAACGAGAAGATGTCGTTTCACGCGCGAGGGGAGAGAAGCCATATAACAGCTTATATGTAGACAGCTAGCCCTGTTCTTACGGTGGCAAGCATGGCTGTGGGATCATCGATGACAAATTGTGAGGTCCGGACCCGAAGGAAATTTATCCGCCCTTGGCTCTCAAATGTAGGAATTCCCACATTGGGGGCCATTTTCCAGACCGGGCCCAATCACTGTTAAGGAGCAGTCACACTACTACTCTGTAAAATCGTTCCACTAACCCGTAACTCGTCGCTATTTGAGCAATATATGGGGCCCAACGACGGAACAGCTTCAAGCTGCCATTCTAGAGATCTCATCCGTTGACGATCGAAGCGAGGTAAAATGTTAGCCCGATTTGCCAGCTGGGAAAGCCTTGAGGTTGACACCTTATGGGGGCAGTCCGGGGACTAGCTATGGGCCCGCTCACAGACACGTATTCATCAAGGGCATAAGTGGTCAAAAGAGACCGTGTGGTTCTGGGTGTGGCTCATTGTAGGACGATGTGTTTGGGAAGTGGTCTCGTTATGCGGTTTTTGAATTGCAGGAGCTTCATACAACTTATAGGGGTCAAGGACATATAGGCGTGTCTTGACCAATGCGATGCGAGATAATTTGAGATACATATATGGTAGGTAAGAAACAAAACACCAAACGATTTATAGCAATCTATTAGAATCGGAACCAAATATTTTGAAGCTTATGATAACGTTGGATCAAGCTGACTTTGTTGATGTTAAGTTAGCATAAGTTTCTTTTCAGTACGTCTAAAACTGAACCTCACACCTCAAGATACGTTCGAACATGGGCGTAAGGGATCTCATTTACCGGTTACCAGTAAGTCAGATCTATCAAGGAACAGTTGTAATCTTTACTATATTTTACCAGGAAACAATAGTAAGATGTTAGAATTACGCCTATGATCAGCCGTCTCTTTGTGTGATGGTTGAATATACCATTGCGTCTTATCCCCGACGGGTTGGATTTTATGCATAAGGAAGCAGGTGAAGTGTCCTGTAGCAGTACTTGTATAATATAGCTATAACTTACTAATCTTCCAGCGTTGCGGCCTCTCCCTTCTTCTCCACCACCTTTCTTTTTTTCTATATCTTCGTCCTGATGACGGTCAGGTACTTGAGCAGGGACCGTATTTACTTCGTGTCGGGTAAGTTAGGCTGGTTGAATTGTCGAAGTAGCTGGTGTGCGGGAGGATGGCGCTTTTTACACCCCCGAAGTTGAGTGGTTTGACCTCCTGTCTGTTTGTTCAGTTGTCTCAACCACTCTCAGTGGCTGTTAGTGTCCTACCCGACCCATCTTCCACCTGCATCTATGCGGATCGTAATCGATGACGAGAACTGAAGCCGGCCTGTCGAGCTATTCATGTCGGCCCCGTCTAATCGCCTATAGGGGTTCCAGGAGACCTACCCGTTGAGTTTCCCAGATTCATCGTGGTTTGTGACTGGAATTCCCTGGCCCGGCATGCTTTATTCTGGGTTCTCATACAGAATCGCGTAGCACTGGTGGGCCATCTGCCGTACCGGGTGCGTATTCGTAAGTAAACACATGCGAATCATCAGCCAGCTCTAAGATATTACCCATATAAGAATACATTCAGAACGCTAATAGGAAGTGGGTTAGTATAGACTTAAAGTACCAACAGCTACGCTGATGTAACATTAGTTACCGCGCTTTGTGTATTCAGCTTATTAGTCTTCATTTATATAGAGTGTAAGTAAGTAGGCATACGCAACCACATACGCAGTCTGCACTTGCACGCCGCCGGCGTCTGCTGCTGGGTCCCTTCCAGAATTCTTCAGCCATCCTATGCAGGATTGAGGACAATCTTTGCACCCAGGCCGAATACACATACGCACGTGGGTTTGGTTTTAAACAAATTTCAACGGACTTATTGAGCAACAGAGAGTCTGTTTGGAAACGAGGGATTTGTTAGGAGGCCGGAAGTAGATGGGTATAAAGAGGCCACTGGCCTCGCTCCTTGTGAACTCTGAAAGAAACCATATCCTGCAGGACTTGCAACCGCCTTGTCCAACTTCGGCAGCAATAAGCAACAAGGAGGCTAAGAGTCGAAGAGCAAGATTGTACAGTGACACAGAATAGCCAAGAAAACAAAGGCCTTAGTTTTATCACAGCGGCGATATGTGTGTCCAACCTTATAGGGGCTTCGGTTGCGGCCACAGGGACGAAAACGGCACACCAATGAAGCCCCAGCTGTGCCAGCCACCTGTGAGACTGAGACATGAGCCTATGTGTGACCCTCCCACGTACGTCCTCAGAGATAACGGCCAGGGTGACTGCCCCGTGTGCCGGGGTATCCTCGAGAGTCTGCAGGCTGCATGGTCGGAGCACCGCGAGAGATGGAGCCAGGAGAACGGCTTGCCGGCGGGCGAGCTCGCCCGTATTAGCCGGGGGATCCGCGAATCCCGCGCCGCTGTAAGGGCCACCGGCGTAGCCGGAGGGCCGGGACACACCGCCCAGAACGAGTATGTGGCCAGACAGGAAGCTATCCTAAAAGAGGCACGGGAACTCGCCACGAAACTCCAGGAGCTCGATAACGAATGGGCGGAAGACCTGTGGATCATCCGCGAATTTCGGACGGTCCCCGAGGTAAGCATCCAGTCCTATATCCGCCGACGGCAGCGCGCTCGCGACGCGATGACGCGCCGAACGTGGGACGCATTCAAAGACCACCAGCAGGTCATCATCGACGCATTGTACGACGAGCACAGGGAGGCCGCTGGCCTCGGCGATGATGGCTCGGAGTGATTGTACTAACGAGGGATATTTAGGATAAAAGAGAGTTTTACGTTAGAATCGAGTGTGGGGTGGTGCGGGCTGGGACGGATAAATCACCGTTTCTGGATTCTTCTTACGGAAGTGCGAAATTGCTAGGCTGACAATCGTCTTTTCACGTGCTTAAAGGTTCGTATCGTAACTGAAATTATGGGTTGCCCGTTCTATGACTTCCGGGGAGTCTCTATAGTGTACAGTATCTATGTATGTCTATCGCAGCGAGCGAGGGAGATCTAAACGTTCCTTCTTCAACAAACGCGCCGGCGTTCGAAGGGGCAAATCTATCCCCGCGTCCCCCATACCACCAGCAGCCTCTCTGTCTTCTCCTTCCCTTTCCTCTTATAACTTAGCGCCCTCCTTCCTGCGGCGGAACCTCTCGTTCTGCTCCTTCAGCGGGGCGGCCTCGTGGCCGACCTGCCCGGAGTTCTGGTCTTCGCGGGGCGCCTGCGGCTCATCGCTCTTCTTGGGCGCGCTGCGGTAGCCGCCCTCGACGTTCTCGTCGTTGACGACGCGCCCCTCGGCGTCGCGGCGGATGCCGAGCTCGAGCAGCTTGGCGAAGACGGCGGCGAAGTGCTCGAAGAACAGGTCCTTGTCCCGCGCGTAGCGCTCGACCCAGGGTCGGAACGCCGGGTCCGACAGCAGCGACATGTCGGTGGGCAGCATCATGAGCTCCTCGGGCTTCTCGTCGCTGCCCTCGGGCGCCGAGTCCTCGTCGACGTAGACGAACTGCTCCACGCCGTTCGGCAGCTTCTTCCGCTTCCAGTCGTTGGCCAGCAGCAGCCGGAAGTACTGGTTCGAGAAGCGCGTGGGGTTGTTGACCCACTTGCCGTGGAAGCCGGAGCGGTCGGCGTGGCAGCGGCCGAGGTTGTGGGCGCCGGAGAGGGCGACGATTTCACGGTCGTCGAAGCCCATCCTATAGAAGATATGGCGCAGGTGATCGGCACCCTGCGCGCCGTCCGGAAGACGCCCCCTCGGCGGAACGCGGCTGTCGTCCGTAAAGTCGGTGCGCCCGCCGCGCCACGCAACCTCGGGTCCGCCCATCTCGCGAATGGCGACCACGGCCGCCAGCGTCCAGAGGTCCGCATACGTGATCCAGGGGAAGCGGCGCTTGACAGACTCGAGGAACGCACGCGCGTGCTGAAGACCCGCGTTGGCCGGATCGCCGCCCTCTCTCTCGTACCGCATCCCCGCCCCGTTGGAACCGCCTGTGTCCGTCTCCTTGCAGTAGGTACCCGCGCTGTGCCAGGCGAGTCGCACGAGCACTGGCCCCGCCGATCCGTCGTCGTAGTCGGGCTGATGGAGCAGATCGCGCAGGGCTGCCTTGACTTCCTCGAGCTGCGCCGCTGACGGCGCCGAAAGGGTATCCTGTATCATCCTGACTCTGCTTCTAGTACTACCAGTCTCCGTGTGACGATATCCCCTACTGACAATTATGCCTGAGTGTGGTCGGTATCAGCAGTTCGGTGTATCCAGCTTTTTCAGAGGCTGAAGAGTTGTTTAAAGATAGTAGAGCTTCAAGAACTGCATGTGAAATAAAGCAAAACAATGATAACACCGGCAACGGGCTCGGACATTCATCACTGCCACGAGATACCTCGGCTCATCGTTAGTACTTATAGTATCCACCCATTCGCCTCCTTTTTCTAATTTTTTTTATCGATTAGATAGAGCTAGGTAACTTAGCAATATGGACTAGAGTCTGGGGTGTACCAAGGCATCATGGGCCTCTACTACGTCATTTATTTTTATTCGTTGGCTGGGCCCGGTCTCGCCCGGCACGTTGCGGACCATTGTCTGAGCCGAGGCCTACTCCGGGGGTGAATCCTCTCCGCATTGCTCATGGTCTTCGTCTTGTGCTTAAGGTCATGAAAGCCGTGTTGTTGTTGAGCCGCATAGACACTCAGGTGCCATATGTGATGAATGCGATTTCCTCTTTAATGAGGGGACGAGTCTTCATAGGGCAGCCTGGAAGTCGTCAGTGGTTATCATTGGTAGCAACGTCACATTTCCCTCAAAAACCTTCCCTCAGTCATCCTCGATGGCCTCTAACAACTGCCGGCCTCTGTCTCTACCCCTCTCTGACTTCAGATTCACCTCGTGCGTGACACCCATGCTGGTATCACCCTCACCATTTTCTTCCTCGTCGTCGTCATCGACATCCGCTTTGACTTGATCGGCCTGGGCGCGTTTGATCTTGCGGAGCATGATCGGGTCGGGAGAGAAGTCATCTAGTGTCAGTCCCTGATGCCAAATTAGCTCTGTACCTTCGTGAATCCAAGATCATGCTTAGAACACAAACCTCCACTCCGCAACCCGTCTGCGGACAATTTTTGACTACTCTCCTTCCCCCGAAGAATGAGCGCAGTGAGGCTTTGTCGAAGGTGTGCTTGCACTTGTTGCACGTATAGGGGTCTTCCATGACCCTCATCGATAGTGGGCAATTGATGCTGACGCTTTCCTCGGCGATGACGAGATCTTCATCATCGTCTTCGTCGGCGTGGCCGCCGTTCTGAGTGAACCACCGCGAAGGATCCGGCAAGGGCTTGCCATCTGTGCCGTACATGGCGTCGTGCGCCAATTTCTTGAAGCCGATATAGTCGTTATTCAAGGCGTAGCGCTCGTACATAGTCTTTGTTGCGTAGTCATCGGCCATCTTCTTCTTCGCCTCCTGGAGTGCCCGCCAGGCACCGGTTACCTGGGGTGGACTGCCATCTGCCATCTCGTCGTCCTCATCGTCGTTCTGCGCTCCGCGTCGCGGGGTTGCATTCGCGTCTTCCGACTCGGCTCTGTGAATGGTCTCCCTCAAGGCGGTTTTTCCGTCTTCCAGCTCAACCTGCAAGTCGATAACGCGCCGCACCGCACTTTCGCATTCCTCGGTCAGCTGCGGGACCTCTTCCTTGAGCGCCAGGGCGGCCTTCTCCTCGGCCCGGTCGCGGTCGGTCTTCTGAGTGCCCTCTCCACGCTTCTGTTGACGGCCCTTGATGTAGTTCTTCCTTTCCGTATATCTGTCGTTGATATCGCGCACGCTATCGCTAAGGAGTCTCAAGGACTTCTCGATGTGCTCCGCATACTTTTCTGTGTCCCGGTTGGTTGACAGCTCGGCAAGGGCTTTCCGGGCCTTGGTATCGAGGGGGAATGAAGGCGGTTCGTATGCGGGCAGTTCGGCCACCTGCTCACGATGTGCGCGTGAGGACGATGCCGCGCTGGGTCGCCCGCGGTTACGGTCAGCGCCGGATAGAAGCCGACGACTGGACATGATGGAAGCAAAAACTAGTAGGTAGACAGATGCGCAGGGTACACTCGAACGACGCAACTGTGCGTGGTACTCGGGTCGAATCCGATCTAGTTCGTGGTTCTTGGCCAAGATCAGCCTGTGGTCATATTTGTAATGGTAAATGGATTGATTGTCCCACAATTTGGAGATGTTGAGACGCGTCTACCGTGTTGGTGGAGGGGCGATCGCTTAATTGCGTGCAGATTAACTGCACCGTAGATGACTTGTTCACACCGTGAAAACACACGTTGTACTTAATGACCCCTGGGGTTGCGTCGATCGGTGTCAGGAGAAGAGATAAGAAGTAGCTTCTGTAGGCTTGGTCTTTTGAGTTGGCACCTACCGGCCACATTAAATCTAGATATATACATTAATGATACGCTTTAACCTTTCAGTACAGCCCTAGCTCAGGTAGCTGGTCATCGTCTCGTGTCGTTTTAACATAAAACGCCTTATCATCATCCAACCCGGAGCGTCATAA
Organism: Monosporascus sp. GIB2; assembly: GCA_004155935.1. Lineage (NCBI taxonomy): Eukaryota > Fungi > Ascomycota > Sordariomycetes > Xylariales > Monosporascus > Monosporascus sp. GIB2. The sequence goes on along the minus strand of QJNV01000393.1, from coordinate 11,496 downwards.
CGTCGTGAAGCATTCGCCAATGCCTAATGACCCGACGGCCGTCAAAGAACAACATAACCGTTACTCGATAAAATGTGCGACCGACCGTATCGGCCAATCTGTCTCATTCGCCGTAATCAGACTCGCTGACTTGTCCGTCGGTTCCCGTCATCTGGTCATGAACCCTATGCAGCGCTTGGAGCCACATATCAAACATTGCCAACGTCTCCTGGTCATGTCTTGTTCTCGTTTCGAGGAGCCGGTCGCGTAGCTTCTCGTAAGCCTCTATCATGACCCAGATCTGCAAGGCTGACGTCTCTGCGCTGGGGCGTAAGCGGGTGCCGCTCGCCGCCGCCGTCAACTCTCGCGTCAGAAGATCCAGACTTATCTCTAAGCTGGGGTTGTTGGCAGCGGGGGAGACCGCCGGTGACCGTGGCACGTTTCGTCCGCAGCCGCCCATGGACGAGGATGACCCCTGAGTAGACAAAGCGGGCTTGAAGTGGGCGGGGGTCTCCTCGGATCCCACCAGCGTTCCGTCGTCCGACACCGGCGACTCCCACGTTTCCGAGTGGTGCCGGGGTCGCTCTACGGCCAGCTTAGATATGACTGTGGGACTCCTATCGTGACTGGCCGATGAATTTAGCATTTCGTTTTGCTCGTCCACCCGCGGAAGCTCGTCCGTGTCTTCCAGCGCATAATAGTGAGGGTCCAACAAGGCTCGGTACGACTCTGCGATGTCTTCAGCGCTTGAACCCTTTTGCCCTTCGGAGCTTTCCAGTTGACCGATCATCAGTACAGGAGTCTTCGCATGCCGTCTGGACGGAGAGGCACGCGTAGAGGAACTCTTCGAAGCCGGTTTATCTGGACTCCGGTTGTTGATCGTGAGGTGCGACAACTCGGGAATAGGTTCGCTATTTCTCTTGGAAATATGGATCATCGACTGAGGTCGCGGCGCACCGCCTTGAGGGAAAGAGCCGCCTTTCCTGAGCTGCTCATACCGTCTTCCGTCGTCCACGATGTTCGGTAACGTCAGGCACGACTGCTGCTGAGGAGTTCCCGTCTGAGATCCTGTCGTGTCGCTTTTCGGGTTTCTTGACCTGAAGAAGCTTCTCCTCGTGTCGACAGCTTCGTTCTCGTTAGTATTGGTATTACTCGTCTGACGGCTGCATGACCGGCTGTCAATCTTCTGGGTTTTCTTACGAAGCCTTCTACCCTCAGGCTTCAACCCAGCAGCATCTAGTAAACTGGAAATCATGATGGGCTGGTTAGAAAGGAAACAGGACCTCTACGGGCTATGGAAGGGGAAGGCTGCTGGCCGGAGGGAGCGGAGAAAATGGAGTATAAGTAAAACTTCCAAGTTAGAACACATGGAATCCCCCACCACCACTCCAGAGCTGTGTAGCATTTCATGACCTAACTATAGAGATGGATATGACGTTACCTAGTTGGTTGGTACCCTGCAGGCGTCGTCTTATTCATGCCCACCAATGCTAAACCGGATTTCCGCCGCTAGTAGATGCAACTGGGGGTGGAGCTGGGGCTATAGAGGCTTGGCAGTCAATTTACGATGCATATTTTCTGCTTACTACGCTTACGGCTTGCTGTCGTCTCACAACCCGAGCCCGCTCTTTCGAATGGCATAACGCCTAGATTTACAATCGGATGCCCTAGCGAGATGGTGTTGTCCTGTGGCAACCTGCGGAAGCCGAGGCGTAATCGCCTTGGAAGTACGACATTTACCAAATTACCTACATACTCACACCCGACTGGCGGTTGCCGGGTAAACCGGCATCGGGCCAAAACTGGGCCACGAAGCCTCTTCTGTCACGCTCAGCATGGGACTATGTTCCCTTTTCCGGGCTCGAAACCCCTCAATACGAGCTACTTAGTGGTTAAGCGAGGCTCCCAGCGGCCCTGTAGGGCACAGACTATTGAACCACCCTGAAGCTGATACGAGAGGAACCCATTCTGGACCTTTGGACATCACCCAATCTGGTAACGGCACGATTGTTGGCATTTCCTATTTGGACGAACCTCGAATCCGATCGGCAACCAGCTCACTAGTTTTGCGGGTACGTTGGGCAGGGCACCGAATTTCTGCTTTAAGTCCTAGACCGTTCTCGTCGGGCTGCAGATGCCATCATCGCATCCATTCGCCCAGGTAGCCCTCTAACACCGTTTCGATTCCTGATTCTCATGGTGACACTGCAGGTGGGTTTTCTAAGCACAGTCGGTTGGGACCACTAAATTCCAACTCTGCCGTTGCGGCTTCTTATCCATCGACCAATCAAAGCCATACACCATCCCCGATAAATTCATTGGTTTTTGTTGGCTTGTGCCTAAAGTTACACGTGGAGTTGTGCCACAAGCCTCACGGAGGCATTTTTACGAAGCATCGGAGTGCATCAAGTTGGGGAATAGACGATAAGGAGGTCAAATAAGCTAGGTTAATTATTTGTAATTAGAATACTTTGGTAGTCTTCGCTTCGCTCTCTTAGAAATGCTCTGAATCATCCCCAGTCATCTTTATCCACGGAACCCCCTTATTTAGACAAATGTACCTATTCACAAGCCGTAGCTTTCGGTTATCATCTGGAATTGGTATCCGGATTTGTATCACTCTCAAACAAGAACAGAACCTATCTGTGGCAGCAGGGCAATTTGCACGCTTCTTGAGAGGCACCGATCAAGCATAGGCTCAGGCCCACGCCGCCATGCCGGCTAGGATGTGAGTCCTGCCTATGACACAACCTCCCCGGCCGGTCGGCTTTTGGATAGAACCAGTTGATCTATTTGCCTCTAGAATGGTTTCTGGAACATCCGGTGGCTCGGACTCCATTGAATTATGAGCATGATCCTTCTTCTGGTACGGAGAAAAAGGGTCGAGTCGACGGTGAATGGAGTTTCGATAGCTGCGCTTGAGGGCGAGTAGCTGGGAGTACCCTATGCTATATATATATATATATATAACTAGCCAAGGCCAAGGCCGCTAGACAATATCTAGAGCGGTTTGCGTTCACGCCTCCCTAATCTATTTCACCATTAGCTTTTGATTTACTCTAGTAACTCTAATTCGTGACCGTATCTCTTATGTGTGTCCTTTCCCCCTTTTTATGTCTCTATCTTGCTGAATCGAAATATCACTCAAGGTTGGACTGGCACATTGGCAGGCGATGGTTCCATACATGAATGGCTACTGTCGAGCCACCAACCTCGGGGCTTAACGAAGACCTGCCGGTGTGGTCACGCTGCCTGCGGAAATAATAATGGTTCCACAGTCATTCACTTCCTTTATGCTTGAGGATACCCAGAATATCGGAAAGTCGCTCAGTTTGACTTCCCCCTTTTATAATTCGATGTGGTTGCTCTGGATTTGACTTATACACTAGCGTAGCGAGCTACCAACAAGCGATATCAATGCCACAAACGTTCGCGGTTGCTATACCTTAAACTTGTGCAGCGATATAACACCTATAATACGCGAAGCCAGCTCAATGTTGTCCAAATCGAGGCCACCATGAAAGGGTAAAAAGGATTCTGCTGGAGACGCTTGAATTTACCGCTGGTTGTGCTACCAACACGATTGTTTGCCTGCCTGATATGTTGATTTTAGCGAGGTAGCAGCACCAACGCTGAGAATGATGCAGGAATCAGCATTCCTGATGTCCCATATTTTAGGAGAGCGAAGTACTATAAGGGCGTATCGTACGACGGCCGCTGCTGCGCTTAGAATTCTTCAAGGGCATCACCAGCTCCCCTTCACAGGCACACCCACTCTGTGCCCGGCGGAACCCCCTTCATCAACGAGTCACCGAGCCTCGACTCTGAATCAAAAGCCTTAACGACCGATACTTAGCCATGTGTACAAAGGAGATAACTAAACTAAAATGTAAATACTGCCTCGTGGAAGGCAGAAGGGAAAATATCGAGCAGTTCCGCAGGCTCGGAAAGACAAGATTGCCTGCACTACACTTAAAACCGCAATTTAAACCGGGGAATACGCTTGTGGTGATTGTAGGAGAAGGCATATTTGATAAGGGCTGGGTAACTGGTGAGGATTGGGAGCGAAAGAGGGGCGGTTTCTTTTGTGGCGGAATAACACAGGACGGTGGCTGCATACACTCATGGAAGAAGAGTATGCTTGATTTTGTTGAAAGTAAGATTTATAGACGTTCATTTACTAATCTCAAAGCGATTTCCTTGGCCCCTTTAGATGCCATGATGGGAATAGTGGCACCGCGGGTCCATCATAGTGACTCCCATGGTACGATGGATGGGCGCGGGCCGGTGCCAAGCTTTGCCAATATTTTCAATTCTCAAGAAGCTGGGTATTGGCCGTAGCTTCCTCACTCGGCCGTCGCGCTTCCTCTCCCGGCTGGCCTGCTTCCTCCCTTAACGGCTAATATTAGGCTCTGTGAGTAACCCCTTTAATAGATCAAGAGCTAAGGACACATCTTCTTTTTGTACAACAAGAGAACACAAGGGCAATTTAAGGTCTAAGATTAAGCTTCCCTACGATGTGAGTTTTGCTACCCTTGGACGTACTTCCCGCAAATCTTGTTATGTCGCGCTCCATCACAAAACTCCAGTAAGGCTCCGGTGAATATGAGCCCCTAGGGACATCTCCTTATGAGCTGCTGAATTCTGTCCGTGCAGATAAGCGTAGGGTAAGTCCTGGGCACTAACGAAATGCAATTTTAATTATACGTCGTCTGGAACTGCACCTAAGTGGTGCTATATTGCGAAGAACATCATGATTTCTGCTATGTAAGGTTGGCGGCTTAGTGTTATATCCGCAACACTAGGCCAATCTTAACCTTGCACGATCCATGTAACAAGCTATTATTCTGTCCTCCTTTTCTCAAGGTGGCAAGTCCAACCTGTGAGTGTGTAAATTGTTTTACAGTCGTAGGTCCTCAGTTGGTGGAGCATTACATAATGCTCGATTGTATGGGGGCATATAAGCAGATCTAATGCCAGCCTTCTGGACGAGAGTACACATTATTCCATCTCAACATCCAGATTACATGTGCAGACGTATTATTCCAAGTTAAGAACTGAGAAGAAGTTGGGCGCCACTTCTATCACCAGTAGGGATGTTGGCGCCCTTTGGAGGATTGACAAGATCCTAGGTTTGATTCTTTCGTAAATGCCTGTAATTCCTCGTCCATCCTCCATCGACGAGTTTTTCCATCACTTCTTCCTAGTCTTCCTGGTTTAACACCTGTTGCACGATCCGGGCAGTAAGGTGTGTATCTTCGTTAAAGTTCAGAAACACTAGGATTTGCTCGGTGGTCGACGAAACATGTAGTACAAACCTTCGATGTCCAAAACTTAGCGAATCAGTTATTCGGATAAGCTACTTATTCTTCAGCCTGTAGCCATTCCACCTTGAAAACCATCCATGAGGCGTACGGTATTCCATTAGGCAAACAAGGGCTGTATACTATCAGAGCAATAGAACCATGGATTCACCACCACCGCCGGCCAACGGCAGCTCATCGGTTCCATCTTCGCCAACTGACCCCCTTTCCGATGAAGAACCACAATATCCGCAGGAAAATCGAGATGCAATTCAGGTTTTGTATGGCCTTCTCATCTCCAGCCCATTCCACCCAGATTCTGCACATGCGGTAGCCCTACGAAGACTTACAGAAGCCCTACAAAGGCTTCCATGGCCCCTTCGGGGAGGAAGCCCTGACCCCTTTAACATCCTCACACAACCGGGTGCGATGGTGTGTCTTAAATCCCAAGGGCTCAGGTAGTTATAGCCCTAAGATCCATAATTTCTGCCCATATCGAGATAGTGAGTTTACAGGATACTTGTCTAACTATTCTCTTAGCCATACTCGTTCCGCCAAAGGCAGTAGCGGGCGGTCCGCAGTGCCTGACGCAGCGTGGATATCAGCAGAAAGCGGTTCTCGCCCAGACACTCCTCCCCCACCCGCGCCTGTCCCCGGTCAACACCCGGCTCGCTCGGGACAACATTACTTGGGAGCTCCAATTCCGGGCTACCGAGATGCCATGGGGCCTTCTTCCGCTAGTACTTTCTACGCCGAGCTGCCTCCAGCCGCTCCTCCTCATCCTGTTTCTTCGGGACAACAAGGCACCATGGGTCCCACTGCTCCCGCTCCAGGACAGCAAGGCACCATGGGACCACCTCCCGTCCCAAGACAGCAAGTTCCCATGGGGCCCCCTCCGCTCCCCGAACCCAGCTCGGGTCAACCGAGTACAACATCGCGCGCTGAGCCCCCAAAACCGCTGGAGTACTACATAGAAAAGCTGAAGAGAGAAATTGTGGCGACCGCCGAAATGTGTGAACTTACTCCACGAATGTTGCTTTCCTTCGCGGCAGTGCCTTCCGAGGATACGCAACAAGCTCAGGCACGCAACCATTTTCAGGACCAGGTGGTACATAGTTCTCGTCGCATCGCGCAGGAGTTTGGTTGCACTGTTGAGTTTGTCAGGGATATGGTCCATGCTAAGCTCGCCGCTGACGAGCTTTAGAATCCTGGGCATTTGAGTGATGTGTGGGTTTGGATCAGTGTGTCAAGGTCGCAGTCAGTCAGTACGTTGGTGTCAGTTGCATTCATGTCCGCCTTTGGAGGTAATTTCCTGTTCTTCTTTGTAAAATTCCGTTCCAATGCATCATGATACCCTTTGCTTTTGGCGCAGGGATATTCCACATCCTGCTCACTCTTTTGGATAGCTGAAATTTCTATTATAAACGAGTGGATTCAAAGAGACATCTTCCGAATGGTTTCCGCCTTTTCAGTGAAGCACTTTTTTATGAAGTGACGCATTATGGAACCTAATGGGTATTAAAAGCGTAGTCTAATGAGGGGTCCTTTTCATATATACACATTTGTAAATTGGTAAGGGTTAGAGGCGGCTTATGCGGAAGTCTAGGGGATTGAGATGTATAGTTTAATAGACACAGGAAGTGCAAGATCGGCGGTATGGCATGATTGTCGAACAGTGTACCGAGAAGGTATCTTGGGTTTAAAGACCTCGGGAAGGAGGATGTCATACAGGTATAGAGGCCCCATCAATACTAGATAACTTAGCCGATGTTGGTTTGATACTCTGGCGATTAGCGGATATGGAATATACCTTTATGTATAGGTATTTCGTTCATAAGTATTGCGACCCTCTCTAAAGTTTATCCTATGCTATGAGTAGGCGGTTCGTGAGGCTCATTATAGTCGCTTCGGAATACAAGCGGTGGTTATACGTCAGACCCTTTCTAACAAATGCAGTGTTCTCAGAATCGTCCTGGCCACAGGACAATTTTAGTCACTTCTGGTAATCTGGGCCAACCAGCATGGCGTAAAACGGAGACGGCAACGCTCTGGAAGCTGGAGCAAAACAGCGTATTTCTAATGTCAAGACATGTCGGCGCCAAGGCGGGCATGATAGCGTCGAGCTCCTAAAATGCGTCTCGAATTCTGAAGTCCTTAAGCGCCGTCCCGGTTCCGGTGCCCAAGGAAGGATAATTCAAAGAAATAAAGAAGACGACATCCCGTCTATGGTCGTGAAATATCGGCCTACCACCTGTTAAACCCGACAGTAATCCTATGAACATAAGTCTCCTTGCTCGCCACATACGAAACGCGTCAGCTAGCGGTAAAACATGAGCACTCTATTTACACTTTTAGCTCTTTAATGTCGACCTCCATCCTCCGTTCCGCCCCGCGACGTCGCCTCGTACCCGGCGTCGTCGCCAGCGCTGCGTTCTCCATAGTTACGGCCCCTTGACCTGGGATCCGAAGAGTTATCATGCAGGTCGGCGGCGAAGGGCAGTTCGGCGTGACTAGATCCGCCGTCTCTCTGGCCGTGGTGACCGAACCCGAAGCTTTCATCGGGATCAGCGTAGACACCGCTGCAGTGCCAAGGGTTCAGGGGTTGGGTCGCTGGCACGTAGTCCCCAGAGTAGGGATGCAGGGCAGAGGTCGATCCAGTAGCCGCTGAGCTCCCGAGCGGCGAGTGGTGAGAGCCATGAGCGCCGTTGTCCCAGCAACGTGAATTGCGATGCCCCGCTGCCAGCTGAAGAGACGGCTGCGGTTGCGTTCCGTCCTCGCTGTATCTACATATGCAAGTGTGGTCAGCAGGCGCCTTCGTCTACCAGAGAAACGAGGTTTACCTCGAGGCGTATTCACTAGGGGCATAGGGATACGGTTGGGTTGCGGTACCGGCGAATGCGTCGCCCTTCGGCGCTCTGACGCTCTGTCTCCAGCCGCTTCTCGCCGGTTCGGATCCCGGCTCGCGCGTGCGTCGAGGCTGCGCTGGAGTGCCTGCGACGGGGATGTACGAAGTGTCGTCCTCCTTGCTATCACCGCTGCTGACGGAGTCGTTACGGTTTCTGCGGTTGTACTTCCGGACGCCCCAGCGATCGAGCCGGCCACGATAGGCACGCACTGAGGCCTTGAACCCGTGCTGGTCGATCATGATTTGCCTCACATTAGAGAGGGTGGTGTCTGCGTAGAGGGCGCGTATGATCGATTCGTACTGTTCCCACTGTTTGGTCATGATAAATGGAGACCCGCGAGTTGCGGTTGTTGTGTTTGCTTGCTAAGGGGGCACAAAGGGAAATCCAGGTTGGATGAGAGCAAAATCTCCGTTCATGGCTGAAAGAGCAAGAATATTAGAGAACCGAAGGCGCGGAGCCTCAAGGTATTAATTATACTATTAACTATGGCGCCTTGTGCGGGGTGATGGGAAATTTCCTGTGGTAAGCGCGGACAGGAGCCTCTCGCCAGGCACATCAACGCGGCTCTTTCCTTGAAGCAGGCTCTCGAGTTGCGTGTGTACTGTAGCCCATGGCGAGGCCCAACCCCAATCGGGGATAGACCGACAGTCTCAGGTTCCGGGGTGTGTTGTTCTGTAAGCAAGACAGCAGATCAGGAAAGAAACGGCCCGGTTCGAGTGCCCCGTCCCGACGCCGGGTTTCTCCCCAGTCGAGAAGGAGTGGAAGGGGGCAAGGAGCTTGATTACGTTTCCCATCGCGTACGGCTCTTCACGCAGATCGCGATTGACGAAATAGGAAACAACTTTGTTCTATTCATGGAAAGTGGTCACCGAGTCTAGACCAAGCATGGCCTGCGTCATTCAGGGGAACCATTAAGACATGACAGTTAAGGGAAGCTCGTTGATCATGACAACCGCGACACCCGCCCCTCCAGTTCAATAATAAGAAGCTGACGACATGATGGGTTTGCACACGGATCTCGAGACTTCGAGCTGCGGGATCTTTGCTGGGAGCGAGATGCGATAACCTCTGTTACCGCAGTCCTCCTGCATGGATGGGTCTATATGTAAGGCTGAACGACACTTAACCACCTACCAAAGGAGTTCGGTAAGGACGCGGCTGAGGCTAACCACTAACTGATAGGCACACTCGGTAGAGTATATAACAACCTAAATGAGACTGGAGTCAATTTCTGGAGGTCTCTCGAGATTGCGGGCCCGGGGGAACGTAGGTTCTCCCAGTTTTGAGGCTGAAACCCGTAGATACCCAAGGGTTCGAGTGTCCAATAAGCTGCGGCAGCAGACCCCGAGGATCCCATACCGCCAAAACGAACCAGACAGGTGTTTCTCATGGCTTCCTCTACACTGAAGACGAGCGGTCGCCCCTCTTGCCTTCTGGACCAGGAATATCGACGCTAAATCTCTTCACAAACGCCACAGATGAAGCGAGGTATGTGCCAGCTAGCTAGTGGATCAAAAAGCTATTTCAGAATGCGACTCAACAAGCAATAAAAAAGCCACGGCCTCAATCGAATTGGCATGATCGGGCGCCAAGATGCAGAGTAGTAGCATACATGGGTACGAACCCCGGGCTACGACGAGCCTCATGATGACTAGAATCATCCCTCGCCCCTTGATACGGCTCTCTGAATATCCTTAACCAGTCATGGTGTGAGACTGTACGCCTGTGCAGAGTGGTCGCACTGTAACCGCCCAAGGGCCGTTTATAGGAGGAGCCTTTGTGATGTCAATTGCGCTGAGAGAATATGCCAAGATGATGCTGTAGAGTAAGTTAGGGGGTTTGGAACGACGCGACGACGGCGAGGCTTCCCAGAAGATGACCACGTAGTAAGTATGGCCGAAGAGGAGATCGAAAGATCGAAGAACGGGTGGTGGTATCAGTCCCCTTTAGTGCGCATTGCAACCACATGCCGGTCGTCGGCTCTAGTCCCCTTACTTCTTTTAACTAGGTGGAATAATACGAAGGCCCACCTATCTGATCTCAGAACTTCTGTCAGGGATTGGAGCCGCAGAGAGAGCACTTCGACCCGTACCAGACCACAGGAGGCAAGGCGGATACGGTAAGGCAACCCCTTAGGGTGACTAGCTGGCTCGGTCTCAGTGAGTCTCCATTTCGGGAGACTAACTTCCACCGCACGGCACTCACATCGGGCGTTCACGCAGCAGACTGCTTCGTAGAGAAGCGAGCGGCATGCCCACGCCACAAGCGAGGCATTTGGTAGAAGTCACGTTTTAGACGCCGTCCCTGCAGGCAGGCCAGGCAGGCGAGACGATCGGGTGCATTTTCCCGGATGGAAATTGGACATCAACAGCGCCGCGAACCAGTCTTACATTCGCAATACAGGAACTGCCGCTCGTCAGCGGACATCGTAGTAGTGACCCTCCCTTTCTAAACTCCTGGTGGAATCAGGTATCCACGTGCATGGCTATGGGGCCCATACTTACCACTCATATTAACGGAGCCCCTCTTCCCCCAAAAGCCATAAGCACGAAGAGCCAACAGGATGCCGACGTCGGGTGCCTTACCCGTTGACATACATGGCCGGGCCGCTCTCGCGTCCCATTCGTTGCTAGGAAGGCGGCCTCAATGGATGTGTATTGTCAGCTAGCCGGATGTGCTAATAGACATACTAGAAAAGGAAATGCTGCCTTCTGATCCACCTACATGTTACCTATTAGGCTACACAAAAGCAAGAGGAGAAGAGAAAATTAGCAAACACAATCAATAAAAATCTAATAACATAACGCTTAGCGCTTACATGTATTCGCTAAAGGATTAAGGGAAATATAAAAAAATTTAACAACTTAAACTATTTTATCAATCGATTTATATATTTACTTCTAAAATGAGAATTAGAAATACATTAATTTTAAATAATTCGTTAAATTAGTAATAATAATAATAGGTAGTAATTATAAAAAAAAGGTATATAATATTTTCTAAGTGTAAAATTATTATTACCTTTAATTAAACTTAGGCATTACTTTTATCTATAGCTTATTAGTAATTAATACTTTAATATATACTAAACGCTTTATAAAAAGGCTGCATAAGAAATATCGCCGTTTTAACGCAAACATGAACCTATTATAGAGTAATTTATAAAAAGTAAACTCAAGCTAATATTTCAATAGCATGATGACTCTATGGAACTAGTAAAACAAACCCCAGCTAAGGCGTCTCTGCTGTCTTATTGATTGGGCCCCAGCGATACCACCGCCAACCCCAAGGGAACCCCCCCTCCCTCC